>JAKUCM010008192.1:0-21980 GCA_023374145.1 Lepidium sativum
GGTACAACAAATATATGAACATCAGGCACATGTGACAAACCACACATCATTTAATGTTTTCAATATGACGGAGAGAAAATGTTTGTGCAAGAGGTATTACGTAAACAAAATTCCTTGTGTCCATGCCCTACTTGCCGCCGAAAGTGCTACTCTTTCAATAGTCTATCTCACTCATTGGTATTACCACACAACAACTTTGTACGATGCATACGCTAAGTGTATTAAAGCTCGAGATGTTGGAACACATGTACCTGAGGAGGTTGCGAACAAGGTTTGTAAGCCGCCATCAATTTGAAAGCAAACAAGCCGAGCAAAATCTCAATAATAAAACGCGTAATAGAGGTGGTACTTCGGTCTAAATGACCAAGGAAGACGTACACTTGTTCAAAGTGTTCTCAACATGGCCATAATACGCGCACTTGCCCATCAAAACAATCGTATACATGACCGTTTACTCATTCCCTGCCATAAATATTGAAATTACGTCCCCTTATGTATTTGTTCAATAAGTGATATGTAGGTATTGACTCCCATTATGTATGCTTAGGCTAACATTATGTGAGTTTTCGTAACAAATATGAAGCCAAAACCTACGTGACGTAGAGCAAAAGATACATAACAGATACCAAAACCTATATAATGTCAAGCAAAACCTACACAACTTAAACAAGTCATACCCAAAACCTATATAACATCAATCAAAACCTACATAATGTAAACCAAAACCTACAAAATATAAAAGAAAACTTACGTTCCCACCGCTATGTAGGTTTTGCTTCCTTTATGTAGGTTTTGTTTCCGTAATGTAGGCTTTGCTTCCGTTATGTAGTTTTTCTGTTATATGGTTTTGCTTCCGTTTTGTAGATTTTAGTGTACAATGTAGGTGTTTCAATTTTTCTTGTAGGTTTAGGTTCAAGTTATGCAGGTTTTAGTTTAATGATGTTGGGCCAAGTATTGATCTTTTAGGGGAGAGTTCAGGAAGCCAAAATTTTCGCGGTACAACAAATATATGAACATCAGGCACATGTGACAAACCACACATCATTTAATGTTTTCAATATGACGGAGAGAAAATGTTTGTGCAAGAGATATAAGGTAGACAAAATTCCTTGTGTCCAGCCCTAGTTGCGGCCGAAAGTGCTGCTCTTTCAATAGTCTATCTCACTCATTGGTATTACCACATACCAATTTTGTACGATGCATACGCTAAGTGTATTAAAGCTCGATATGCTGGAACACATGTACTTGAGGAGGTTGCGAACAAAATTCCTTGTGTCCATGCCCTACTTGCCGCCAAAAGTTCTACTCTTTCAATAGTCTATCTCACTCAGTGGTATTACCTCACAACAACTTTGTATGATGCATACGCTAAGTGTATAAAAGCTCGAGATGCTGGAACACATGTACTTGAGGAGGTTGCGAACAAGGTTTGTAAGCCGCCATCAATTTGAAAGCAAACAGGTCGACCAAAAGCTCCATAATAAAACGGGTAATATAGGTGGTACTTTAGTCTAAACGACCAAGGAAGACGTACACATGTTCACAGTGTTCTCAACACGACAATAATACGCGCACTTGCCCATCAAAACAATCGTATACATGACCGTTTACTCATTCCCTGCCATAAATATTGAAATTACGTCCCCTTATGTATTTATTCAATAAATGATATGTAGGTATTTGTTAAACTGTGCAAAATAAGGGTTCCATGAATATTATCACCGTGCAAAAATAGGGTCACCGGAATATTATCACCGTGCAAAAATAGGGTCACCAAAAAGCACATATTGTCATAAGAAGTCGAGAGAAGAAGTTTTGGTGATGTGCAAAATTAGGGTCACTTACGGTGATGTGCAAGATTAGGGTCATCCTCCTCATGACCGTTGGAGCTTATGGATAAGATCACATGTGGAGAATAAGTTAGTCAATAAGACTCTTATTTTGTCTTGTATAGAACTAGGGTTTTCTTTTCTTGTCTATATATAGGTTGTATTTATATCTTTGTAAAGTGTTAAGAGATAATAAAATCTCTCTCTTCAGCCACCATTCTCTCCTCTCTCTCTCAGTTTCAGATCTGAAACTCATTCTCTTCTCCATTTCTCTCTAAATCTCTACAATCTCTCTTTATTTGCTAAATCTTACATGGTATCAGAGCAAGCTTCCTTCTTGGCAAGTTTTTACACTCATTAATCTCCCCATTTCACCCAGATCTCGTCCTTTCTCCCAAAAGTTCTGGTTTTTTTTTTTTTTTTGTTTCTTTCTCTTGTTTGCTCAGATCTGATGGAGAACTACAAGCCTCTTTCTGTTCATGTTACTCTTAAGGGAGTTAACTATTTGCTGTGGTCTAGAACTGTTAAATCTGTGTTGAGTGGCCGTGGACTTTGGGCACACATTGAGGGTGATGCTCCAAAGAGGATAGCCCAATCTGTTGGTAAGGAAAAGGAAGGTGAAGCTAGTGTGGTGGTGGCTGCTGATGAGGTAAAGGCAAAATGGTACCAAGATGACCAGATTGCTCTTGTAATCATTCAAAGCTCTCTTGACCCACACATCCATGAAGCTTATTCCTATTGTGAGAGTGCTAAGCACTTGTGGGACACTCTCAAGAAGGTGTATGGGAATCTCTCTAACCTCAGCCGAATCTGAGGTAAGGAAGGCGATAAATGCCCTCAGCCAAGAGGATATGGAATTTACTCAATGGTTTGGGAAGTATAGGTCTCTTTGGGCTGAGCTGGAAATGCTTAGGCCTCCAACGGTGGATCCAATTGTGCTGAGTGAACGGCTAGAGCAAGACAAGGTATTTGGATGTTTAATGAACTTAAACCCAGCTTATGGTGACTTGACTCGACATCTCTTGAGGCAAGACAAGCTTCCAAACCTTGAAGAAGTGTGTGGCCTTATTCAAAGAGAGCAAGGATCAAGGACTCTTCTTGATGGTAATGGAGAGCTTGCTATGGCTAACAAGACATCATACAGACCTGAGGATAAGAAGGTGTTTGTGTGTGAGCATTGCAAGCGTAAAGGGCACACCAAGGATCGTTGCTGGAGTCTCCATCCTCACCTCAAGCAAAGCAAATGGGAAAAGCCAAGAGCTAATGTTGCTAGTAAGGAGGTGGTGGCTGACGCAGGTTCTGGTTCATCTTCTCAAGTACCTAATGGGACAGCCATGGTGGCAGTCCAAAATGATTATGTGAGGAAAGCTGACCTTGAGGAGCTAATAAAATCCATCAATGCTCTAAAGGAGTCTGGTAACTCATTTTATGTTTCTAAAATTGCTAAATCATTGGTGGTAGATTCAGGTGCAAGCCATCATATGATTATGAATGAGAACTTGCTTAAGAACTTGAAACCAGCTGTAGGATGTGTTAGCATTGCAAATGGTAAAAAGGTTCCTATTAAGGGTGTTGGTGATCTTAGGTTGTTTAACAAAGAATCTAAGGCCTTGTTTATGCCAAGTTTTAAGTCTAATTTACTTAGTGTTCATAAAGCTGTTTGTGATTTGAATTGCAAAGCTATTTTCTATCCTAACAAGGTTTGCTTTCAGGATATTAAAAGTGGTCAAGTTCTTGGAGAAGGAGCTAGCAAGGATGGGCTATACTTGCTAGAGAAGACTGAAAATTGTCCAAATCTATCGTTTAATTCGTGTTCAGCTAGTTCATATGTTTCTGTTGGTTAGTAGTAGTTTGAATGATGATATGTTGTGGCATGCTCGTTTAGGACATCCACATTCTCGTGCTTTGAACTTATTGTTACCTAATGTTTCTTTTAAGAATGACAATTGTGAAGCTTGTATACTTGGGAAACATTGTAAATCCGTGTTCCCTAAGTCTTCAACTATTTATGAGAATTGTTTTGATCTTGTTCATTCTGATGTGTGGTCTTCTCCTTGTGTTTCTAGGGAAAGTCATAAATATTTTGTCACTTTTATTGATGAAAAATCGAAATTTACTTGGTTAACTTTGCTACCTAGTAAAGATCGAGTCTTTGAAGCATTTACTAACTTTCAAAACTATGTTTTCAATCAATATAGTGCAAAGATTAAGATCCTAAGGACTGACAATGGAGGAGAGTATACAAGCCATGCATTTAAACAAATTCTTGCAACACATGGAATAGTTCATCAAACTACTTGTCCATACACTCCTCAGCAAAATGGAGTTGCTGAAAGGAAAAATAGACACCTCATGGAAGTGGCTAGGTCTATGATGTTCCATAACAATGTTCCTAAGAGGTTTTGGAGTGATGTGTTGTGGCAGCTTGTTACCTTATCAACCGAATTCCAACTAGAGTGCTGAATGATGTGTCTCCATTTGAGGTATTAACCAAAACTAAACCATCAATTCATCACTTACGTGTATTCGGTTGTGTGTGCTTTGTTCTTATTCCAGGAGAACAAAGGAACAAACTTGAGGCCAAGAGTGTTAAAGGCATGTTCATTGGGTACTCAATAACCCAAAAGGGGTACAAGTGTTATATACCAGAAACAAGGAAAGTGATGGTATCTAGAGAGGTGAAGTTCATAGAAGGAAATGGGTTTTATGAAGATAAAGACTGGTCCAACCTTCAAGATCTTACCCAAAACACTTCAGATCGTGCAAGGAGTCTTAGCATGATCTTGGAGAAACTTGGAATTGGAGACTCGATCAGCCACCTGAGCAGTACAAGATCGAGTGCTGAGGAATGTCAGGAAACTCGGACAATGCACTCGAACAACACTCTATCGAGTGCAGAGCAAAACAGGGCCACAAGCGAATCAACACACATTTCTGATTAATTCAATGATGTTGAGGCTCCAATTCAAGGGTCTGACTTGCCAAATGATGTTGAGGTCCCTCCTTTGGAAGAACAAATCATTGATGATGGAGAAGAACTAGCACAACATGGTTCAGGTGGAGTGTAAAACATTGATATGACTGAGCCAGCTCTTACCTCTAAGAAGGAGTCAGAGGCTAAGGAATGATCCCTCCAATTGGATCAACACTAGGGTGTACTACAACAAAAATGCAGTTGCCCATCCTCAACAAGTCGTATGCAATCTGGTAGAAATTCCGCAAGAACATCAAGCTTTTATCACCCAACTTGATCAGCACCATTTGCCAAGTACTTATGAAGAGGCCAAAGAGCATAAGGTGTGGCGTGATGCTGTAAGTGATGAACATGGAGCAATGGTTAGGAACCACACTTGGGATGAGTCTACTCTACCACTTGGCAAGAAAGTTGTGACCTCTCGGTGGATCTTCACAATCAAATACAAAAGTGACGGTCAGATTGAGAGACACAAAGCCAGACTTGTGGCTAGAGGATTTACCCAAACATATGGAGAGGACTATCTAGACACATTTGCACCAGTAGCTAAGCTTCATACGGTACGTGTTGTCCTTTCCTTGGCCACTAATCTTGATTGGGATCTGTGGCAGATGGATGTCAAGAATGCCTTTCTGCAAGGTGAGCTTGAAGATGAGGTGTATATGCATCCACCACCAGGTTTGGAACACATTGTGGCACCTGGAAATGTTTTGAGACTTAGGAAAGCTATTTATGGTCTCAAACAATCTCCAAGAGCTTGGTATCACAAGTTAAGCCATACCTTAAGAGATCGTGGGTTTAGAAAATCAGAGGCTGATCACACACTCTTCACACTTCAAAGTAAAGAAGGAATTGTGGTGATCCTCATATATGTTGATGACATTATTATCACAGGAGGTAACAAAGAGGGTATCCAAGGTATCAAAGAACATCTTAAATCTGTCTTTGATATTAAGGATTTGGGTGAGATGAAATACTTCCTTGGGATTGAGGTGTGTCGATCTAAAGAAGGCTTCTTCCTCTCCCAAAGGAAGTATACACTTGATCTTTTGTCTGCAGCTGGTGATATACGTATAAGGCCAGCAAGAACGCCACTAGAGGATGCCTACAAAGCAACGTGCAAGGGGGAGAATGATGATGTTCAACCATTTGAAGATAGTACACAATACCGGAAGATGGTTGGTAAGCTGATTTATCTAACTATTACTCGACCAGATTTGTGTTTTGCAGTGAACCAAGTGAGCCAACATATGCAACAACCGAAGATGCAACATTGGGAAATGGTCAAACGGATCCTTAGATACATTAAAGGCACTTTGGAGCAAGGCATATGGATGGGAAGGAATGAAAACACCGATATTGTGGGATATTGTGATGCGGATTGGGCTGGAGATAGACAAGACCGCAAGTCAACAACAGGCTATTGCACGTTCCTTGGAGGCAATCTTGTAACTTGGAAGAGCAAGAAGCAGAAGGTGGTGTCTTGTTCAAGTGCTGAAGCTGAGTATAGAGCTATGAGGAAACTCACAGATGAACTTATATGGCTAAAGCAATTGCTTAAGGATTTGGGAGTGCATACACAACAACCGATCACGATGCATTGTGACAACCAAGCAGCTATTCACATTGCATCTAACTCAGTGTTTCATGAAAGAACCAAGCATATTGAGGTTGACTGTCATAAGGTTCGAGAGAAGGTGGAGCAATGAGTGATCTTACCATGTTACACAAGAAGCTCAGATCAATTGGCTGACATATTTACCAAGGCTGCAAGTACAAAGGTGTGTGAGTTTGTTTACTCAAAGCTTGGGCTGATTGAGATGCCCAAACCGTTACAATGATCCATACTCTTTTTCCCTTAGTTGGTTTTGTCCCAAATGGGTTTTCCACTAAGGTTTTTAATGAGGTGGGGAGTTACAACTTTCAAGCTTGATCCTTAATGACTCATACTATGGATTCAAGCTTGAGGGGGAGTGTTAAACTGTGCAAAATAAGGGTTCCATGAATATTATCACCGTGCAAAAATAGGGTCACCAAAAATCACATATTGTCATAAGAAGTCGAGAGAAGAAGTTTTGGTGATGTGCAAAATTAGGGTCACTTACGGTGATGTGCAAGATTAGGGTCATCCTCCTCATGACCGTTGGAGCTTATGGATAAGATCACATGTGGAGAATAAGTTAGTCAATAAGACTCTTATTTTGTCTTGTATAGAACTAGGGTTTTCTTTTCTTGTCTATATATAGGTTGTATTTATATCTTTGTAAAGTGTTAAGAGATAATAAAATCTCTCTCTTCAGCCACCATTCTCTCCTCTCTCTCTCAGTTTCAGATCTGAAACTCATTCTCTTCTCCATTTCTCTCTAAATCTCTACCATCTCTCTTTATTTGCTAAATCTTACAGTATTAACTCCCATTATGTATGCTTAGGATAACGTTATGTGGGTTTCCGTAATAGATATGAAATCAAAAGCTACGTGACGTAGACCAAAACACACATATTATATACCAAAACATATAAAACATCAAGCAAAACCTACACAACGTAAACAAGTCATACCTAAAACCTACATAACATCAATCAAAACCTACATAACGTAAACCAAACCTACAAAACATAAAACAAAACCTACACAACGTAGGTTTTCCCACCGTTATGTAGGTTTTGCTTCCTTTATGTAGGTTTTGATTCCGTAATGTAGGCTTTGCTTCCGTTATGTGGTTTTTCTGTTATGTAGGTTTTGCTTCCGTTTTGTAGGTTTTAGTATACAATGTATGTGTTTCAATTTTTCTTGTAGGTTTTGTTTCAAGTTATGCAGGTTTTAGTTTTAATGATGTTGGGCCTATCTTTTAGGGGAGAGTTCAGGAAGCAAAAGTTTTCGCAGGGCTATAACAAATATATGAACATCAGGCACATGTGACAAACCACACATCATTTAATGTTTTCAATATGACGGAGAGAAAATTTTTGTGCAAGAGGTATTACGTAGACAAAATTCCTTGTGTCCATGCCCTACTTGCCGTCGAAAGTTCTACTCTTTCAATAGTCTATCTCACTCATCGGTATTACCACACAACAACTTTGTACGATGCATATGCTAAGTGTATTAAAAGCTCGAGATTGTTGGAACACATGTACCTGAGGAGGTTGCGAACAAGGTTTGTAAGCCGCCATCAATTTGAAAGTAAACAAGTCGAGCAAAATGTCAATAATAAAACGCGTGAATAGAGGTGGTACTTCGGTCTAAATGACCAAGGAAGACGTACACTTGTTCAAAGTGTTCTCAACATGGCCATAATACGCGCACTTGCCCATCAAAAACAATCGTATACATGACCGTTTACTCATTCTCTGCCATTAAATATTGAAATTACGTCCCTTATGTATTTGTTCAATAAGGTGATATGTAGGTATTGACTCCCATTATGTATGCTTAGGCTAACATTATGTGAGTTTTCGTAACAAATATGAAGCCAAAACCTACGTGACGTAGAGCAAAAGATACATAACAGATACCAAAAGCTATATAATGTCAAGCAAAAACCTACACAACTTAAACAAGTCATACCCAAAACCTATATAACATCAATCAAAACCTACATAATGTAAACCAAAACCAACAAAATATAAAAGAAAACTCACGTTCCCACCGCTATGTAGGTTTTGCTTCCTTTATGTAGGTTTTGTTTCCGTAATGTAGGCTTTGCTTCCGTTATGTAGTTTTTTTGTTATGTAGGTTTTGCTTCCGTTTTGTAGATTTTTAGTATACAATGTAGGTGTTTCAATTTTTCTTGTAGGTTTAGGTTCAAGTTATGCAGGTTTTAGTTTAATGATGTTGGGCCAAGTATTGATCTTTTAGGGGAGAGTTCAGGAAGCCAAAGTTTTCGCGGTACAACAAATATATGAACATCAGGCACATGTGACAAACCACACATCATTTAATGTTTTCAATATGACGGAGAGAAAATGTTTGTGCAAGAGATATAAGGTAGACAAAATTCCTTGTGTCCAGCCCTAGTTGCGGGCCGAAAGTGCTGCTCTTTCAATAGTCTACTCTCACTCTTGGTATTACCACAGACCAACTTTGTACGATGCATACGCTAAGTATATTAAAGCTCGATATGCTGGAACACATGTACTTGAGGAGGTTGCGAACAAAATTCCTTGTGTCCCATGCCCTACTTGCCGCCGAAAGTGCTACTCTTTCAATACTCTATCTCACTCATTGGTATTACCTCACAACAACTTTGTATGATGCATACGCTAAGTGTATAAAAAGCTCGATATGCTGGAACACATGTACTTGAGGAGGTTGCGAACAAGGTTTGTAAGACGCCATCAATTTGAAAGCAAACAGGCCAACCAAAATCTCAATAATAAAAATGCTGTTATATAGGTGGTACTTTAGTCTAAACGACCAAGGAAGACGTACACATGTTGAAAGTGTTCTCAACACGACAATAATACGCGCACTTGCCCATCAAAACAATCGTATACATGACCGTTTACTCATTCCCTGTCATAAATATTGAAATTACGTCCCCTTATGTATTTATTCAATAAATGATATGTAGGTATTGACTCCCATTATGTATGCTTAGGCTAAAGTTATGTGGGTGTCCATAACAGATATGAAATCAAAAGCTACGTGAAGCTACGTGACGTAGACCAAAACACACATATTATATACCAAAACATATAAAACATCAAGCAAAACCTACACAACGTAAACAAGTCATACCTAAAACCTACATAACATCAATCAAAACCTACATAACGTAAACCAAAACCTACAAAACATAAAACAAAACCTACACAACGTAGGTTTTCCCACCGTTATGTAGGTTTTGCTTCCTTTATGTAGGTTTTGATTCCGTAATGTAGGCTTCGCTTCCGTTATGTAGTTTTTCTATTATGTAGGTTTTGCTTCCGTTTCGTAGGTTTTAGTATACAATGTATGTGTTTCAATTTTTCTTGTAGGTTTTGGTTCAAGTTATGCAGGTTTTAGTTTTAATGATGTTGGGCCTATCTTTTAGGGGAGAGTTCAGGAAGCAAAAGTTTTCGCGGTATAACAAATATATGAACATCAGGCACATGTGACAAACCACACATCATTTAATGTTTTCAATATGACGGAGAGAAAATGTTTGTGCAAGAGGTATTACGTAGACAAAATTCCTTGTGTCCATGCCCTACTTGCCGCCGAAAGTGCTACTCTTTCAATAGTCTATCTCACTCATCGGTATTACCACACAACAACTTTGTACGATGCATATGCTAAGTGTATTAAAGCTCGAGATGTTGGAACACATGTACCTGAGGAGGTTGCGAACAAGGTTTGTAAGCCGCCATCAATTTGAAAGTAAACAAGTCGAGCAAAATCTCAATAATAAAACGCGTAATAGAGGTGGTACTTCGGTCTAAATGACCAAGGAAGACGTACACTTGTTCAAAGTGTTCTCAACATGGCCATAATATGCGCACTTGCCCATCAAAACAATCGTATACATGACCGTTTACTCATTCTCTGCCATAAATATTGAAATTACGTCCCCTTATGCATTTGTTCAATAAGTGATATGTAGGTATTGACTCCCATTATGTATGCTTAGGCTAACATTATGTGAGTTTTCGTAACAAATATGAAGCCAAAACCTACGTGACGTAGAGCAAAAGATACATAACAGATACCAAAAGCTATATAATGTCAAGCAAAACCTACACAACTTAAACAAGTCATACCCAAAACCTATATAACATCAATCAAAACCTACATAATGTAAACCAAAACCAACAAAATATAAAAGAAAACTTACGTTCCCACCGCTATGTAGGTTTTGCTTCCTTTATGTAGGTTTTGTTTCCGTAATGTAGGCTTTGCTTCCGTTATGTAGTTTTTTTGTTATGTAGGTTTTGCTTCCGTTTTGTAGATTTTAGTATACAATGTAGGTGTTTCAATTTTTCTTGTAGGTTTAGGTTCAAGTTATGCAGGGTTTTTTAGTTTAATGATGTTGGGCCAAGTATTGATCTTTTAGGGGAGAGTTCAGGAAGCCAAAGTTTTCGCGGTACAACAAATATATGAACATCAGGCACATGTGACAAACCACACATCATTTAATGTTTTCAATATGACGGAGAGAAAATGTTTGTGCAAGAGATATAAGGTAGACAAAATTCCTTGTGTCCAGCCCTAGTTGCGGCCGAAAGTGCTGCTCTTTCAATAGTCTATCTCACTCATTGGTATTACCACATACCAACTTTTTACGATGCATACACTAAGTGTATTAAACGATAGGGAACAGCGTGAGAATCTTTTCCACACTAGATGTGTGGTTCAGGATAAGGTTTGCACCTTGATTGTTGATGGAGGCAGCTGCACAAATGCCGCTAGTGAGGAGATGGTGAAGAAGCTTAATCTTAAGACTACTTCACATCCTAAACCGTATCAGCTGCAGTGGTTAGACAACAAGGGAGCTATAACCATTTCTCAGCAAGTACTCATCAAGTTGGCGATTGGGAAGTATGAAGATGAGTTGCTGTGTGATGTTGTGCCAATGAGGTCTAGTCATGTTCTGTTGGGCAGACCATGGCAGTATGATAGGCGTGTGATGCATGTTTGGTACACAAACAAGCAGGTGTTTGAGTACAAGGGACGAAAAATCTCTCTTCTTCTACTCACACCAGCTGAAATCTACAAGGATCAGATGCATATGAACAAAAAGGAGAAGGAGAAAGTGTCAAATGCATTATACATCAATCACAGTGAGTTTAACAAGCTGTTTGATCCAGAAATGACTACTTTCATGTTTGTGTACAAGGAGACATTGGCGTGTACTAAACCATCAGAGGAGCTTCCACATGAGATGATTCAGATTATAGAGGAGTACCAGGACGTTTTTCCAAAGGAGATACCATCGGGACGGCCTCCAATTCGTGGTATTGAGCATCAGATTGATTTAGTGCCTGGTTGTGTGTTGCCAAACAAACCAGCTTACAGAACTAATCCAGTTGAGACTAAAGAGCTTCAGAAGCTAGGAGGAGCTGCAATCAACTACCCAACTTATGACAAGGAGCTGTATGCATTAGTTAGAGCACTTCAAACGTGGCAGCATTACTTGTGGCCAAAAGAATTCATAATTCATACAGATCATGAGTCGTTGAAGCACTTAAAGGGACAGCAAAAGCTCAACAAGAGACACGCCAGATGGATGGAGTTCATAGAGACGTTTCCATGCATAGTTAAGTACAAGAAAGGTAAGGATAATGTAGTTGCAGATGCATTATCAAGAAGGTACATTTTAGTCTCTACTTTAACTTCTAAGTTGGCTGGTTTTGAGCATATTAAAGACTTGTATGAGAGTGACAATGACTTTGCTGAGAGCTATGGCAAATGCCATAAGTTTGCTGTTGATAAATTATTTAGACAGGATGGTTATTTGTTCTACAATAATCGCTTGTGTATACCAAGAGGATCAATCAGAGAGCTGCTAGTTAGAGAGGCGCATGGAGGTGGATTAGCAGGGCATTTTGGAGTTACAAAGACTCTACTTGGACTGCAGGATCACTTCTATTGGCCAAACATGAAGACAGATGTCGATCAGGTTTGTTCTAGGTGTGAAACGTGTAAAATGGCTAAGAGTAAGGTACAGCCACACAGTTTGTACACACCTCTTCCTATTCCTTTGCAGCCCTGGACTCATTTATCTATGGACTTTGTACTTGGCTTACCTCGAACCAGAAATGGTAGAGATTCTATTTTTGTGGTTGTTGACAGGTTTAGCAAGATGGCTTACTTTATAGCTAGCCACAAGACGGATGATGCTGTTTGTGTAGCTAATCTGTTTTTCAGGGAAGTTGTGAGATTGCATGGAATGCCTCAAGTGATAGTTTCAGATCGAGACACCAAATTCTTAGGGCATTTCTGGCAGACTGATGGACAGACAGAAGTAGTGAACAGAACGTTGTCAACACTTCTAAGGACGTTGGTGAAGAGCAACATCAAGTCATGGGAAGAGTGTCTACCACATGTAGAGTTTGCTTACAATCATGCTAAGCATTCTGCCACTCTCTTTTCTCCCTTTGAGATTGTATACGGTTTTAACCCACAATCCCCTCTAGACTTGATTTCTTTGCCTTTGAGTGTGAAATGTAGTGCAGATGGAAAAGCAAAGGCGGAACAAGTCAGAAGAATTCACGCCAAAGCCAAGGAGAACATAGAGAAGAAGACAGAGCAGTACAAGACGCATGCCAACAAAGGAATAAAGGAGCTGATATTTGAACAAGGAGATTTGGTCTGGATTCATCTCAGGAAAGACCGATTTCCAGAAGAGAATACAGATTTGAGGACAAATCCTTTTCAAGAGGGAGAGGATGATATGATCGTGGATGACACAACAGCTGCAGCACCTGAAGTGGAGGGTCGGATTACACGTTCCAGAGCTAAGGAGATGGCCAAGGAAGCTCATTCCCTCATTGCCGAAGGAGTTGACGAGCTAGCAGCTGCACAAGTCTTCAACATCTCCATCTTGAAGACTTCTCCTGGTAATGATAACTAGGTAACTTAGGTGAGGAAGTATGTACTCTTTTTCCCATAGAGAGTTTTGTCCCAATTGGGTTTTTCTCTCATGGTTTTTAATGAGGCAGATGGAATAACTACGGCGAGTTACTTAGGAGTCTTACCATTAGGAGAATAATGTACAAACCAATCTGGTTTTGTACTTAGTAGATTTTGAGGTGCACCAATTAGTGGGACGCTTCGTTGTTTTTATTTAAACGCTTCGTTGTTTTATTTATGTTTCAAACTACTTGTTGTTTTTTGGTTTAAAAACTACATGCTGTTCTGTTTTAGGTTGTATTTAAACCCCATAACTTGCTGTAAATTTCTTAGAGTATTATCATTGAAAAAGACTTCTTATTGAGTTTTCCATGCTCTCAAGCCACGGTTATGGAAATCCTAGAGCCTGAATCTCCCATCACGTTGTGAGCCAAGAGATTCTTCACCAAATTCATCTAATCACCAAAATCTATCCATTAAATCCTTTCAGCCGTCACCACACCAATTCAAATCACGTTTTTCATCCTATCATATCACCTTTCATCATCTCCATCAATCCTTCAGTTTTTTTGTCTCACAGAGACCTTTGCCACGTATCTCAGGAAATACTCGATCAAATCCGCTAAAAACTCATAACCGAGTTTCTCACACTCCAATCTATCCGCTGCTCAAGTTTCATTCGATTCCGAGTACTCTAGCCCCGATTTTCAGAGTTCTATCCTAGGGAGAATCACATCAAGTGGTATCAGAGCCAACTCTGTGCCAAGGCTGAGAAAATCTCTAACCCTAACATCTCTTTCTCTTGTTATTTTCGTTCTTATTCATTGTTAGGGTTTAGATTCGTTTTCCTGATTGAATTAGGATTAGGTTTCGTTTCTTGATTGAATTAGGATTAGTTTTAAGTTTTCCTATTAGAATTAGGATTAGTTTCTATTTTCCTATTAGAATTAGGATTAGGTTTTGAGTTTTCCTATTAGAATTAGGATTAGGTTTTGAGTTTTCCTATTAGAATTAGGATTAGTTTCTGTTTTCCTATTAGAATTAGGATTAGGTTTTCTGTTTTCCTGTTAGAATTAGGATTAGTTTAGGAATCCTATTCCTAATAGGATTAGGATTTTCGTTTTTTTTAGGCTTTTATTTTCTTTCTTTTCATCGTAGAACTAGTTACTGTGAGTTGTTTTGACTTCCTTTCTGGTACAATGGAGCTTTCAGCTGAAGCTATGGAAGCTCTAAGCAAAGCCATGGCTCAGCAAATCAAAGAAGCCAATCAAGCAATAGCTTCTCAACTCTTTCAGCAATTAGAGCAGCTTGATAGCAAGTTTGAGAACCGATTCAAAGAGCTAAAGAATGATCAAAGTGCTACCAAGCCAGAATCATCAGAGCCTCCTAGTCCTAATGAAGCAATCATGATTGCTAAAGGAAAGGCACACGTGGGTTCTTCTTCTAGACAGCAGAGAGTTAGACGCCTTAAATCACCAATTAGGGACAGAGAAACAGTTGGTCATCAAAGGAGAAGCTCACAGCCACACAGACGGTCTGATTACGTTTCTGGTCATAGGATTTATGTGGAATCAGATCATGAGCATTCAGAAGAAGAACCAGCAGCAGTTGGAGAGATGTTAGTAGCACGCAGAACTTTGAGTGTTCAGATTCATCCAGACGATAGGGAACAGCGTGAGAATCTTTTCCACACCAGATGTGTGGTTCAGGATAAGGTTTGCACCTTGGTTGTTGATGGAGGCAGCTGCACAAATGCCGCCAGTGAGGAGATGGTGAAGAAGCTTAATCTTAAGACTACTTCACATCCTAAACCGTATCAGCTGCAGTGGTTAGACAACAAGGGAGCTATAACCATTTCTCAGCAAGTACTCATCAAGTTGGCGATTGGGAAGTATGAAGATGAGTTGCTGTGTGATGTTGTGCCAATGAGGTCTAGTCATGTTCTGTTGGGCAGACCATGGCAGTATGATAGGCGTGTGATGCATGATGGGTACACAAACAAGCAGGTGTTTGAGTAAAAGGGACGAAAAATCTCTCTTCTTCCACTCACACCAGCTGAAATCTACAAGGATCAGATGCATATGAACAAAAAGGAGAAGGAGAAAGTGTCAAATGCATTATACATCAATCACAGTGAGTTTAACAAGCTGTTTGATCCAGAAATGACTACTTTCATGTTTGTGTACAAGGAGACATTGGCGTGTACTAAACCATCAGAGGAGCTTCCACATGAGATGATTCAGATTATAGAGGAGTACCAGGACGTTTTTCCAGAGGAGATACCATCGGGACGGCCTCCAATTCGTGGTATTGAGCATCAGATTGATTTAGTGCCTGGTTGTGTGTTGCCAAACAAACCAGCTTACAGAACTAATCTAGTTGAGACTAAAGAGCTTCAGAAGCTAGGAGGAGCTGCAATCAACTACCCAACTTATGACAAGGAGCTGTATGCATTTGTTAGAGCACTTCAAACGTGGCAGCATTACTTGTGGCCAAAAGAATTCATAATTCATACAGATCATGAGTCGTTGAAGCACTTAAAGGGACAGCAAAAGCTCAACAAGAGACACGCAAGATGGATGGAGTTCATAGAGACGTTTCCATGCATAGTTAAGTACAAGAAAGGTAAGGATAATGTAGTTGCAGATGCATTATCAAGAAGGTACATTTTAGTCTCTACTTTAACTTCTAAGTTGGCTGGTTTTGAGCATATTAAAGACTTGTATGAGACTGACAATGACTTTGCTGAGAGCTATGGCAAATGCCATACGTTTGCTGTTGATAAATTATTTAGACAGGATGGTTATTTGTTCTACAATAATCGCTTGTGTATACCAAGAGGATCAATCAGAGAGCTGCTAGTTAGAGAGGCGCATGGAGGTGGATTAGCAGGGCATTTTGGAGTTACAAAGACTCTACTTGGACTGCAGGATCACTTCTATTGGCCAAACATGAAGACAGATGTCGATCAGGTTTGTTCTAGGTGTGAAACGTGTAAAATGGCTAAGAGTAAGGTACAGCCACACGGTTTGTACACACCTCTTCCTATTCCTTTACAGCCCTGGACTCATTTATCTATGGACTTTGTACTTGGCTTACCTCGAACCAGAAATGGTAGAGATTCTATTTTTGTGGTTATTGACAGGTTTAGCAAGATGGCTTACTTTATAGCTAGCCACAAGACGGATGATGCTGTTTGTGTAGCTAATCTGTTTTTCAGGGAAGTTGTGAGATTGCATGGAATGCCTCAAGTGATAGTTTCAGATCGAGACACCAAATTCTTAGGGCATTTCTGGCAGACTGATGGACAGACAGAAGTAGTGAACAGAACGTTGTCAACACTTCTAAGGACGTTGGTGAAGAGCAACATCAAGTCATGGGAAGAGTGTCTACCACATGTAGAGTTTGCTTACAATCATGCTAAGCATTCTGCCACTCTCTTTTCTCCCTTTGAGATTGTATACGGTTTTAACCCACAATCCCCTCTAGACTTGATTTCTTTGCCTTTGAGTGTGAAATGTAGTGCAGATGGAAAAGCAAAGGCGGAACAAGTCAGAAGAATTCACGCCAAAGCCAAGGAGAACATAGAGAAGAAGACAGAGCAGTACAAGACGCATGCCAACAAAGGAATAAAGGAGCTGATATTTGAACAAGGAGATTTGGTTTGGATTCATCTCAGGAAAGACCGATTTCCAGAAGAGAATACAGATTTGAGGACAAATCCTTTTCAAGAGGGAGAGGATGATATGATCGTGGATGACACAACAGCTGCAGCACCTGAAGTGGAGGGTCGGATTACACGTTCCAGAGCTAAGGAGATGGCCAAGGAAGCTCATTCCCTCATTGCCGAAGGAGTTGACGAGCTAGCAGCTGCACAAGTCTTCAACATCTCCATCTTGAAGACTTCTCCTGGTAATGATAACTAGGTAACTTAGGTGAGGAAGTATGTACTCTTTTTCCCATAGAGAGTTTTGTCCCAATTGGGTTTTTCTCTCATGGTTTTTAATGAGGCAGATGGAATCACTACGGCGAGTTACTTAGGAGTCTTACCATTAGGAGAATAATGTACAAACCAATCTGGTTTTGTACTTAGTAGATTTTGAGGTGCACCAATTAGTGGGACGCTTCGTTGTTTTTATTTAAACGCTTCGTTGTTTTATTTATGTTTCAAACTACTTGTTGTTTTTTGGTTTAAAAACTACATGCTGTTCTGTTTTAGGTTGTATTTAAACCCCATAACTTGCTGTAAATTTCTTAGAGTATTATCATTGAAAAAGACTTCTTATTGAGTTTTCCATGCTCTCAAGCCACGGTTATGGAAATCCTAGAGCCTGAATCTCCCATCACGTTGTGAGCCAAGAGATTCTTCACCAAATTCATCTAATCACCAAAATCTATCCATTAAATCCTTTCAGCCGTCACCACACCAATTCAAATCACGTTTTTCATCCTATCATATCACCTTTCATCATCTCCATCAATCCTTCAGTTTTTTTGTCTCACAGAGACCTTTGCCACGTATCTCAGGAAATACTCGATCAAATCCGCTAAAAACTCATAACCGAGTTTCTCACACTCCAATCTATCCGCTGCTCAAGTTTCATTCGATTCCGAGTACTCTAGCCCCGATTTTCAGAGTTCTATCCTAGGGAGAATCACATCAAGTGGTATCAGAGCCAACTCTGTGCCAAGGCTGAGAAAATCTCTAACCCTAACATCTCTTTCTCTTGTTATTTTCGTTCTTATTCATTGTTAGGGTTTAGATTCGTTTTCCTGATTGAATTAGGATTAGGTTTCGTTTCTTGATTGAATTAGGATTAGTTTTGAGTTTTCCTATTAGAATTAGGATTAGTTTCTATTTTCCTATTAGAATTAGGATTAGGTTTTGAGTTTTCCTATTAGAATTAGGATTAGGTTTTGAGTTTTCCTATTAGAATTAGGATTAGTTTCTGTTTTCCTATTAGAATTAGGATTAGGTTTTCTGTTTTCCTGTTAGAATTAGGATTAGTTTAGGAATCCTATTCCTAATAGGATTAGGATTTTCGTTTTTTTTAGGCTTTTATTTTCTTTCTTTTCATCGTAGAACTAGTTACTGTGAGTTGTTTTGACTTCCTTTCTGGTACAATGGAGCTTTCAGCTGAAGCTATGGAAGCTCTAAGCAAAGCCATGGCTCAGCAAATCAAAGAAGCCAATCAAGCAATAGCTTCTCAACTCTTTCAGCAATTAGAGCAGCTTGATAGCAAGTTTGAGAACCGATTCAAAGAGCTAAAGAATGATCAAAGTGCTACCAAGCCAGAATCATCAGAGCCTCCTAGTCCTAATGAAGCAATCATGATTGCTAAAGGAAAGGCACACGTGGGTTCTTCTTCTAGACAGCAGAGAGTTAGACGCCTTAAATCACCAATTAGGGACAGAGAAACAGTTGGTCATCAAAGGAGAAGCTCACAGCCACACAGACGGTCTGATTACGTTTCTGGTCATAGGATTTATGTGGAATCAGATCATGAGCATTCAGAAGAAGAACCAGCAGCAGTTGGAGAGATGTTAGTAGCACGCAGAACTTTGAGTGTTCAGATTCATCCAGACGATAGGGAACAGCGTGAGAATCTTTTCCACACCAGATGTGTGGTTCAGGATAAGGTTTGCACCTTGATTGTTGATGGAGGCAGCTGCACAAATGCCGCCAGTGAGGAGATGGTGAAGAAGCTTAATCTTAAGACTACTTCACATCCTAAACCGTATCAGCTGCAGTGGTTAGACAACAAGGGAGCTATAACCATTTCTCAGCAAGTACTCATCAAGTTGGCGATTGGGAAGTATGAAGATGAGTTGCTGTGTGATGTTGTGCCAATGAGGTCTAGTCATGTTCTGTTGGGCAGACCATGGCAGTATGATAGGCGTGTGATGCATGATGGGTACACAAACAAGCAGGTGTTTGAGTACAAGGGACGAAAAATCTCTCTTCTTCTACTCACACCAGCTGAAATCTACAAGGATCAGATGCATATGAACAAAAAGGAGAAGGAGAAAGTGTCAAATGCATTATACATCAATCACAGTGAGTTTAACAAGCTGTTTGATCCAGAAATGACTACTTTCATGTTTGTGTACAAGGAGACATTGGCGTGTACTAAACCATCAGAGGAGCTTCCACATGAGATGATTCAGATTATAGAGGAGTACCAGGACGTTTTTCCAGAGGAGATACCATCGGGACGGCCTCCAATTCGTGGTATTGAGCATCAGATTGATTTAGTGCCTGGTTGTGTGTTGCCAAACAAACCAGCTTACAGAACTAATCTAGTTGAGACTAAAGAGCTTTAGAAGCTAGGAGGAGCTGCAATCAACTACCCAACTTATGACAAGGAGCTGTATGCATTAGTTAGAGCACTTCAAACGTGGCAGCATTACTTGTGGCCAAAAGAATTCATAATTCATACAGATCATGAGTAGTGGAAATTTCGACACATAGACGCATTGCTTCTTTACGAAATTGTGAAACAAAGACTTGCAATGTTTTATCGTTACTTACAATTACTGGGGGAGTGTCTTCTGGTAGTGAATGAATGACTACATTTGGCATGTAGCTTAGTTTTAGCTCATGACAATGTTCATCCAAACCAAAATCGGCATAAACCATCTCCAGAAATTCATCGAGGCTTAAATCTTCGACAATGCCTATGATCCAACACTCGTACGACTGGTCCACCAAAAAAATCCATCGATTTGCATTAAAACTCCAAATCCCACAAACCAAAATGATCTGATCCATAGATCCAAACATAAACAGAAAAAGCAAAGGAGCTTCGAAGAAGTAAAGGAGCTACAAGAAAGCTACAATGGCGTCATTTATGGAGGAATCAGTTGGATGTGCGGCAGATGAGCTAATAACTGAGGGGTAAATTCGGAATCAGTTGGATGCGCGACAGACGAATTTTCATTCATGTCAACTCTACTAAGCATACTTTAACTCTACTATGCTGGAACTCTAACTCTACCATACTGCACTCTGTTAGTGTGGTAGAGTTGATCGCTTATGTGACAGATTTCATTAATGGCATTTTCGTAATTATTTTTTTTTTCTCATTAGGAAAGGGAAAAATTGTATATATTAAATTAACAAAACTATTCTAGTAATTTACAAACATTTGCTCTATTTCAATAATTAACACTTAATTTTGCTTTAATCTAGCAAATCACCCTTGTTTTAATTAAACTTTTGTTTAATGTTTTCGAGTCTTTAAAATTCTTCCTTTTGCTAAGTTTAATAATTATGATTATCATTCAATAAACTATTAAGATGTTGGAATTCAACTTTTGATCACGGTTATGGACTTATGGTAAATTTCTAAGTTTCTAAGAGTTTCTTTATTACCTTTTATACAATAATAGTTAATTGTATTATTATTGATAGGATTCACATAAACCTTATAAGAAAAAATTGGTTGATGAAGAGTTTCAAAGACTTATCAATATCCTAAATTGAAGACGATCAAGTAAGATTCGATGGAGTTGTGCCATCTCGACCTCCCAAAGATAAAAGGCCAATACTTGTGGATCTAAATGATGATGCTAGTGATGATGATGGTAAACGAAAGCCATTTAAGAAAAAGAAGATAAAAAAATATTTACTAGTATGGGAAGACTTCATCTTTATCATTAAGGTTGATAGTTCAGAGAAAAGTGGATAAAAAGTCCAATGTATACATTGCAAGAATAACTACGCCTATGATTCACACAAAATGGTATAACTTGTTATATACGTCATATTCAGAAATGCAAGTGAGGTGTGTCAAATGATGATGAATTCAGAAGCAAAATTGAGAGTTAGGAAAATATATCATATGATTTTATGTGAAATGGTTGTTAAGTGTATTATTCAGCATGATCTTCTATTTGCTTATGTTGAGTATGAGAGAGTTACATCAGTATGGACGTATTTGAATGTTGATGTGAAATTTATTAGTCAGAACACAGTTGCAACGATTGTTCACAAAATCTTTGAGAACGAGTCAGGGAAGCTAATAAGGGACTTAGCTAATCTCCCTAGAAGAATTTGTTTTACTTCTAATTTGTGGACTGCTATCCCTCATTAGAGGTATATATGTTTGACAACACATTATGTTGATCATGACTGGAAACTGCAAAGCAAGATTCTAGTACTTTGTGCTTTACCGCCTCCACATACAGGTATGTACATAACGATAAAGCTCCTTGAGATATGGAAGGATTGAGGAATTGATAAGAGAGTGTTTACTATGACTTTAGACAATGTTAGTAACAATGATTCGATGATACAGATTGTCAAGTCCCAGCTGCTTTTGAGGAATGATAGATTGTGTAAAAGAGAATTTTTCAATGCCAAATGTTCAGCACATATTATTAACCTCATTGTGCAAGACGGATTGAAAGTGATTGGTGATTCTCTGCATAAAATCAGAGAATATATCAAGTATATTCAAGCTTCTGAGTCTCGTGAGATGTTTGAAAAGTGCGTGGTAAGTGTTGGTATAAGATTGAAAGCTGGTTTGGTGTTAGATGTGCCAACCGGATGGAATTCCATGTACAAGATGCTTGGTAAGGCTTTGAAATATCGATATGCTTTTTGTAATCTTAAAGTCA
>JAKUCM010008193.1:0-63013 GCA_023374145.1 Lepidium sativum
GAGAGAGACCATTTAGTGAAAATTAAACTCAAATTTGAAGTTTGGCATTTTTTTTTATTATTAATATCCAACCACAAAAGCAAATCTTACACAAAAAAAAAATTATTTACAAAATTATATGATTAAATTTAAAATTATTTTATTGTTATATTATTAAATTTAATATTTTTTTATTTATTAAAATATAATTAAAAACCAAATATTTTATAACTCACAATATAAAGATTACATTCGATAATTAAAAATAGAAAAAAAAATTACACCATGCCAATTTTTAAAATTAGTATACTCGAACCACAAGTGTTCATTTAATGCATTTCAAAGTTTGATATATAATTCTCGGTCTTTGATTTTTCAATGACGAGCTAAGAATCCTTGAAACCGAGTATCATCATCACCCACCATTTCAACTTTTGATGTTGGAAATTCGTCTTGCTCTTCAATTGTTGCAACAACATCATGTTCATCCTCTATAATCATATTATGCATTGTAATACATGATATCATTATGCCATGTAGCATATGTTTATTCCAAAACCATGATGGTCCAATCACAAATGCAAATCTTGACTGCAATATTCCAAATGCACGTTCAACGTATTTTCTACATGCTTCTTCCTTCTTTGCAAACAATTGTTTTTTGAGACCACGTGGGTCATGAATAGTTTCAACAAGAGTGGACCATTTTGGATATATACCGCCTGCTAGATAATAACACATATCATAGTTTGTCCCATTAATAAAATAATTAGTGGGTGGAGCAATACCTTTAACAAGATTACCAAAAAGATGAGATGCTTCTAACACATTAATATCATTGTTGGATATTGGTAGACCAAAAAATACATGCCAAATCCAAATATCCACCAATATAATAGTAGGAGATCCAGTATGACCAGCGTATTGTCCTCCCCAAGTTGTTAAACAATTTTTTCATTTCCAATGCATACAACCCAAACTACGCAACACACCTGAAAATCCTTGACTTTCACCTATGTGGAGTAGCCATGCAACATCGTTAACATCAGGTGATCGAAAGATAACAGCTACCAAACACCTTTACAATAGCACTACAAAAGACTTTTGATAGTTTTAGACTCTCTTATATTGATATACTCATTGGTTGAATCTGTTGGTGCGCCGTACGCTAACATCCAAAATTAAACAATTATTTTTTGTAAATGAGACAATCCAGGTCTGAAAACACCATCTCTTCATTGGAAAAGTATATTATCATGTCTTTGTATAGCTTCATAAATTCGTTGAGACAAAGGGCGGAAGTATTTTCACGGTCACGATTCATAACTTTATGACCGGGAATGCATCCACCCTAGGAACCTTCTAAGTTAAAAAGGTTTTAAGTGATGAGAAAATTGTTGTTGGCAGTAATTTGAGCTACTACTTGATTTTGTATAACGTCGTCATAATCATTATCTAAAGATGAAGAAGAAGAAAAAAAAAGAAAGAAAAGTATGAGATGGGCTACTATAGTTGAAATTCATCTTATTTTAGAAGAAAAAGAAGTTATTGGTGTTATTCATCTAGTTTCCCAAACACGTAACTCATTTTATAAGGTAAGAAATTGCTTTCATTCTTAACCATTGGTTTTTTTGACCAAGATTTAAATATTGGGTCGAGTAGTCACTTCATGTAATGAGAAATAATTTTTCAATCTTAACCGTCAATTTATTTTACCAAGATCTAATTATTGGTTTGAGTAGTCACTTCATGTCATGAGAGAAAATCTTTCGATCTTAACCGTTGATTTTTTTGACCAAGATGTAGCTGTTGGTTTGAGTAGTCACTTCATGTCATAAGAAAGAATTTTTCAATCTTAACAATTGATTTTTTTGACTGAGATCTAACCGTTGGTTTTAGCAGTCACTTCATGTCATGAGAATTAATCTTTTAATCTTAACCGTTGATTTTTGACCTAGCTATAGCCGCTGGTTCGAGTAGTCACTTCATGTCATGAGAAAGAATCTTTCAGTTTTAACCGTTAATGTGTTTTGACCAAGATATAACCATTGGTTAGAGTAGTCACTTTATGTCATGAGAAAAGATATGCCAATATTAACTATTGATTTTTTACCAAGATCTATGACGCGGAATTCCGAAGGAATCGTCACTCCAAATTGTAAAGGATAGTCCTTGATCTTCAAAGAATTTGAGTAACCCCCACCTTAGGTATATCAAACCTAAGATTGTTGTTGTTTCAACTCGCCTTCAATTAAACAAGGTGGTGGAACCACGCAATGTTGACTCGAGTAGCCCCCACCTTTAGTATATTAAACCAAAGATTGTTGCTGTTTCGACTCGCCCCTTCACGCCAATGGCTAGGAATGGCCACACAAGTGTGATGGAAATCACTTGATAAACCAGTTTGATCAATTGGATATGACACACCAAGAAAGATCGAAAAGTTCACAAAGAACAAAAGAGAATCACTCTCAAATTTATTGATAAAAAAAGTTGGATCCTCATAAATGAGAATTACATGAGTTTATAAAGAAAAGAAAGGACTCTCTAGATTCCTCTAAACTTATTGAATGTCTTAAATATGAAGAGTAAAGACTACTAAGTAAATGACAAGTAAATGTCACAATTTACTATGACTTGAATGAGAAGGACTCTTGAACTTTTGGCCTCCAAAATATCTTTTAGTCTTCTAAATTCGTCACTATTCATGGGCTAGACTTTAAGACTTGATTTAGGACTTCTCTTGGACTTGTAGAAGGCTCAAATTGGTTTGAACTTGGCAAGTATAAATTCCAATGGATTCCTTATGTTGTTATTTGTCCAAAAGGCCTTGAATAAATCCACAAATGCTCTCCTTGATTTGTTTAGCCCGTGATCTTGTAATTGGACCGACTGGAATCTCCAAAGCTCTCTTGTGATCTTTATTGCTTAGCTCCAAGTTCTCCTTAGCTTCCTTGCTGTTTTCCATGATCATATCATCCCCTTCCTCTTGAAAAGGATTTGACCTCAAATCAGGTTCATTTACATCAAAAGGAATCAAGTCATAAATGTTAAAGCTAGAACTGATTTTTTACTCACTTGGCAAGTCTATCTTGTAGACATTTTCATTGATCTTTTCCAAGACTCAAAATGGCCCAATGGCCCTTGGCATTAGCTTAGACTTCCTTTGAGCTGGAAATCGTTCCTTCCTCATGTGAACCCAAACTAAGTCTCCGGGTGTAAAGCTCTTCTCACGCCTTTCTTTGTTGGTTTGCTTTTGATATTGCTTAGTCTTTTGCTCAATGTTAAGCCTTGTCTTTTCATGAAGCTTCTTGACTATCACAACTTTCTTTTTCTCATCTACTTGAATGCCCTGTACACTTACAACAAAGCCTAGAAACACAAGGTTATCCGAACAAAAGGTACACATTTTCAAGTTAACATATAGCTTTTCATTTCTTAGTACACCTAAAACCGATTTCAAATGCTCATTGTGCTCTTCCAAAATTTTGCCAAAAACCAAAATATCATCAAAGTAGAAAAGCACAAACAAACCAATAAAATGTCTCAAAACATGGTTCATTAACCTCATGAATGTGTTGGGTGCATTAGTTAATCCAAAATGCATGACTAACCACTCATAAAAGACCATGTTTTGTTTTAAAAGCAGTTTTCCATTCATCACCCTCTTTCATTCGAATTTGGTGATATCCACTTTTATGATCAATTTTAGAAAAGACACAAGAATCATGCAACTCATCTAACATAATCTAAGCAAGGAATTGGGTGTCTATACTTTACCATGATATTATTGATGGATCTACAATCAACACACATGCTCCAAGTTCCATTCTTCTTAGGAACTAGTAAAACGGGCACGGCACATGGACTCATGCTCTCACGGATATATCCTTTCTCCATCAGCTCACTCACTTGCCTTTGCAACTCCTTTGTCTCTTCCGGATTGGTTCTATAGGCTGGACGGTTTGGAATGGATGCTCCGGGTACAAGTCTATTTGATGCTCAATCCCTCGGACTGGAGGTAAACCACTAGGGTTCTCATCCGGAAATACATCTCCAAAATCCTGCAACAAAGAAGAAACACCACTAGGCAAACCGGGGTCAAGGTTAGTAGAACTCATAAAGACCTCTTTGTACAGAAGTACAAATATAGGCTGATGTGAAACCAAAGCTCTCTTTATCTCACTTGACCTCACAAAGAAATTTTGGTGTTTTCTCTCTTTTCTCTCTTTGTGTGTTTCACTCTTAAGCTCACTATTTTTTTGTGTTTCTCTCTCAATCTCACTCTCTTTTTGGTGTTTTGTGTTTGAGTCACTCATAGTTCTCTCCTCACATTGTTTTAGAAGCAAATAATCTTGGTAGATCTCATAAGGAGTCATAGGAACAAGTGTAACAACTTCCCCCTTATAACCAAATGAATTCTTGTTGGTGAAACCATCATGAACGACTTGCCGATCAAACTGTCACGATCTCCTAAGAAGAATATGCCCAACCACCATTGGGACAATATCACAAATCACTTTGTCCTTATACTTCCCAATGCTAAATGGAACCACAACTTGTTTTGACACTTTGAGTTCTCCAAACTCACTTAACCATTGAAGCTTATACGGCTTGAGATGTTTTCGAGTAGTCAATCCCAGTTTCTCCACAAGTGTAATACTAGCCACATTCGTACAGCTCACTCCATCAATTATAAGAATACACACCTTATCAAGAATAAAACATCGCGTGTGAAATAGATTCTCACGCTGCACGTTCTCCTCTAGTTTACCTTGCACACTCAAAGACCTTCTAGCTACCAAAAGATCACCTTTGGTTGCAGGTAACTCCATCTCATCTTGAGATGACATAGAATCTGAAACCACTTCTTCCTCGGTTTCGTACTCTCCATTGACTCTAAGTATTATGACCCTCTTGTTTGAGCATTCATTTGCATAATGTCCCCTGCCATGACACTTAAAACATTGCACATCACGATTTCTTGTAGAAGAGGGTTCAGCTTTACCTTTGACCTCTTGTTGGCTAGTATTCGGCTTGGATTCAAACTTTGGTTTTGGAACAGTTTTGTCTTCGCGTGAGTAGCTAGGACGTTGAGTAATAGAACTCATGCCATAAGTTTGACGTGTACTACCCTTCCTCTTGAGCTGCTGCTCCACCAAGATAGCCTTATGCAACATATCTTCCAATTCCATATAGCGTTGCATCTCTATTTGGTCTTGGATCTCACGATTCAAACCACTAAGAAATCTGGCCATGATAGCCTCACGATCTTCGTCTATATTGACTCTCATCATAAGTATTTCCATCTCTTGAAAATAACCCTCCACACTTCGGTTGCCTTGCACCAATCTCCTAAGTTTTTGATGTAACTCTCGGTGATAGTGACTAGGAATGAACCGTCGTCTCATCAAGGTTTTCATGTCTTCCCAAGTCTCCATGGGTCTTTCTCTATTTCTTCTCCTGCTTGTCACAACTTGATCCCACCAATTAATAGCATAATCATAAAATTCAATGGCTGCAACTCGTACCTTGTTGAGCTCAGAATAGTCTTGACAATAAAAAACGAGTTCAATCTTTTCCTCCCATTCGAGATAGGCATCTGGATCGTTATTTCCTTGAAATGATGGAATTTTCAGCTTAAGTCCCCTTAAATTATCTTCAGCCCGACCTCTTTCTTCCCTAGCTCGTCTAGGTTTCCTTCGACTTGAGTTAGATGAATGTTCATCTTGACCATAGTAGTCAACACCGCCTCTTTGTACTTCCGCCAGTGGTGGATCTTCTTGTACGTTAGGTAGCCGAGGTTGTTGCCTAAATGTTATCTCATTTTGAACTTGATCCAAACGTTCATTGACTGCCTCCATCTCAACTCTCAACAAACGAGTCATCTCTCCCATCAAAACTTAAATTTAGAGATTTGGAATTCCTTGTGTTTTCTCACCCTCCGGATTGTCGTTATTGTCGTTTGACATACTTAGAACCTGTACAAAAATTTTGTTAATAGAAAAATGCCTCATAATCTCTCAAGTCTTTAACACACAAGTGTTTCCCTCAAATTATTGGCTTTTCTCTAAAATGTTCTCACAACCTTAAGCATTTTTCCTCTCTTTATGAATATCAGAATGTTCTTATAGTACTAATCAAACACTCTTTGATTTGTTTTCCACAAGGGTCAATGACCTAACAAGTATCACACAACTCAAGTATTAGATAGATCTTGGTACACAAACAAACAACGAACAAGATTTTTATTTTATTTTTTATAAATAATAGAAGATGAAGAGTTTTTTTTTCTTTTTTTCTTTTTTTTTTAAATATTCCTTTTTCTTGATTTTTTTTTGTTTTTTTCTTTAATTAATTAAGAATAAAATATGAAAAAAGAAGTTGGAAAGATAGAAGATAGAAGATGAAGAGATGGAAAATGAAAAGATATAAGATGAAGATTTAGAAGATGAAGAGATGGAAGATGAAAAGATATAAGATGAAGATTTAGAAGATGAAAAGATAAAAGTTGGAAAGGTAGAAGATGAAAAGATAGAAGATGAATAGATATAAAATGAAAAGATTAACTAACTTGGAAGTGTGCTCTGATACCAAATGATGCGGAATCACGAAGGAATCGTCACTCCAAGTTGTAAAGAATAGTCCTTGGTCTTCAAAGAATTTGAGTAACCCCCACCTTAGGTATATCAAACCTAAGATTGTTGTTGTTTCAACTCGCCTTCAATTAAGCAAGGTGGTGGAACCACGAAATGTTGACTCGAGTAGCCCCCACCTTTAGTGTATTAAACCGAAGATTGTTGCTGTTTCAACTCGCCCCTTCACGCCAATGGCTAGGAATGACCACACAAGTGTGATGAAAATCACTTGATAAACCAGTTTGATACCTTGGATATAACACACCAAGAAAGATCGAAAAGTTCACAATGAACAAAAGAGAATCACTCTCAAATTTATTGATATAAAAAGTTGGATCCTCACAAATGAGAATTACATGAGTTTATAAAGAAAAGAAAGGACTCTCTAGATTCCTCTAAACTTATTGAATGTCTTAAATATGAAGAGTAAAGACTACTAAGTAAATGACAAGTAAATGTCACAATTTACTATGACTTGAATGAGAAGGACTCTTGAACTTTTGGCCTCCAAAATATCTTTTAGTCTTCCAAATTCGTCACTATTCATGGGCTGGACTTTAAGATTTTAGGACTTCTCTTGGACTTGTAGAAGGCTCAAAGTGGTTCGGACTTGGCAAGTATAAAGTCCAATGGATTCCTTATGTTGGTTTATACTTGTTGGTTTAAGTATGTCACTTCATGTAATGAGAAAAAATCTTTCAAGTTTAACCGTTGATTTTATCATAAAGAATGTTTCAATCGTAGCCATTAATTTAGCCTTTGCTTCTATGTAAAATATATACTACTCTTGAATGAGGAAACATCATCATTTCTTCCATTTCAACTAAAATTGCTTCTCAAACGAATTCAATTCGCTTTGCTTCATATTCAATTGAAGAAGATAAACAATTATGTCATGTGTATCTTGATATTCAATTCGGATGTCAACAATCCTTACTGCAGTATCCAAGTTGAGGGGATGCATTAACCAAACTAAAAATAAAACTCCTAGTGGTGCTTCAGAACAAGACATTGTAAATATAGATATTGGATTATTTGTTTTGTTATATACTTATTTATGTATTATACTTGCTAACTTAATTCTATTTTTTTCTTTGTCAATATTAAAACAATTAAATCAAGCAAAGATGTTACTAACACAAGATGTCAAATTTAAGAAAGGATTCAAATTCGATCATGTATTGCCTATCCTTAAAGATATTGAGAAATTTTCAAATAGCCGCACAAATAGAACTGTTGTAATCCCAAAAGAAGGTTGCACTTCTTTTTCATCTCCGTCACCCCAAGATGACTCATCACCAACCCATAGTATTAATTCATTCGATCTTAATATGAGTGGTGAAGAAACTAATTTTAATATTTCTCAGAGATTGATGTTCCTCATATTTTGTCGGTTTTGAGCTCCTTATTACGGTTATATTTGGGGAATTCGTCTATGTTTTATTGAGATTTAAGGTCAAAAACGTTCAGACTTGGAATCATGTTTGAAGGTGGACTTAGGAGAAGTTTGAAGCATTTCCCGGTATTCTCCACGAAAGGAAGGACCGATCGATCAACACAATGATCGATCGATCAGTGCTCTAACAAGGATTATGAGCATGATCTGAAGAACGAATTGGCTTCTCAGAGATTAACTCTATATCCAAGGATCGATCGATCCACTGCTGAGCCGTCTTTGAGTTGTTAGAGAACAAACTTCATAGAGTTTTGAGAGTTTGTAAGAAAGGAAGAAGATCTCTTCACACTCGAGAAGAATTTCTAAATCCTATTTCTATTTATTAATGCAATTTCAGTTTCAGTTCATCATGATTTGCTTGATTCACTGCTCTATGTCTAAGTAGATCTTAGATCGGATTTAGGGATTCTAGGGTTTTAGAATTCACTGTTGGAGAACAAATAGGATTGATGAACATATGATTCTCCTTCTAATACTTGAGTTTAATGCATAGATTAGCCTGATCACCTAGTAGCCTGATCACCTAGTCGATAATTTTAGGTTGTTAGCTTTCCAGAAGATTATTAAGAACTAGAACTAGATTAGAAGAGCAATTCTTTCACTACCAACGAGAGTGGATGCTAGGTTGGGTTGCGGGTAATTGAACCTAAGCGATAAAGCCTACTTGTAATCTGAAACCAACGAGAGTTAGGACCTTTAGATTATTAGTAGAGGGGTAGATTCAACGAGATTTGGTTTATCTTTATTTATGTGCAAGCCGAGAATATGATCAGATTAGTTCATGAATAGTCCCTGACAAGAATTCTAACTCCTGAATGAATACCTAACATCTGATTGCTTTAGTTATTTGATTTCATTCGCGTTTAAGTTGGTAGTATTTACCTCTCTGATTTGGATTTATATAGCTTGCGTTTTGATAGAAGTCAAAAGTGTAACCTGGTTCTCAGAGGAATTCGACCCCTAAGTACTATTACGTTTGTTGTGCACTTGTAGTAGGATATAAAGTTAAAACTCGTGATATCAAGTTTTTGGCGCTGCTATCGGGGAACCATTAGTTGCCTTTTGATTTTCCATTTACAGTTTTAAGTCTATATCGTTACTTACATTTTTCTTTTTGTTTGTTTTTATCCCTTTTCAGGTGTATGACCAGAAGTCAAGGTTCAGAACACCTATTCAACTTCGATAATTAAGAGTTTGCGAGAGTTGAAAGAGAAAACAGAAGGGCTAGGAATATGAATCTTTCAGAGAATCAAACACAGAATCCGCACACAATGGTACAACAGTTGCAGAGAGAGTTGGCTGAGATTAGGAGAGCATGAGAGCCTGCTCAATGCAGAGCAAGAGGTGACATGGACACTCCACACACCCACTATCATAATCGCTCAGCTATTCGACCTCATGCGATTGAGAGGAATGGTTATGAGATCAGACCTCAGTTTATTGAGTTGGTTAAGCAGTATGTGTTCAATGGACTTTCAGGGGAGAATCCTATGGATCACATAGAGAATTTTGAAGACATATGTGAGACCACTAGCTCTAACGGTGTACCTGCTAATTATGTGAAGTGTAAGCTTTTCCATCATTCACTTTCAGACAGAGTTTCTAGGTGGTTGCGTTCATTACCTCTAGGATCACTCACCACATGGGCTCAGGTTCGCACAACATTTCTTGATCAGTTCTACACTAAGTCCAAGACTGCATCTCTCAGGAGCAAGATTTTATTGTTTCAGCAACGATCTGGAGAGTCTCTGAATGAAGCATGGGAACGTTTCAAGGAGTATCAGCGAAATTGTCCACACCATGGGTACTCGGATGAGCAGCTTATCAACACTTTCTACAGTGGAATCGAGTGGGAGTACAAGAATTCCTTGAATGCTGCCAACAATGGAGACTTTATGACCGACACTAGGGATGAAGCATTCACTCTGATTGATAATTGGCTGCAAGTTCTGGTAGTCATTGTCTAGAATATGATCGAACTAGAAAGGTAAACAGCGTGGAGATTCAGAGAATTGATGACATTGCTGAAAAGTTGGATATCCTAATCCGAGAAAATCAGGGTAATCAGAGGAATGTGAGTCAGGTTGAGGACAACAGAGAAGTGGCTCAGGTTCAAGATGATTCAGTTGGTTCTGAAGATCAAAGGGAGGTCGATTATGTTAACTGGCAGAACAGGGAATATAACCTGGATTACCTTTCCTACAGGAGCACTAACGTCGAAAACCCTCGGGATGTTACTTTTCTAGCACCCACACTGCCTCAAGGGTCATCTTTTCAGGAAAAACCATTCATCCAGAATTCAGGTCAAAGATGGAATAATCAGAAGCCGTTTGTTCCGAATGTAGGAGGAAGTAACTAGCAAAGGCCGTATAAGCCTTATGTACTACCACCAATGCAGCAACAACCTCCAGCAGCACCTTCAGGAACGTCAAACGAAAAAACTAAGGCCTTGGTTCAGCAACTTGTTGTTGAGCAACAAAAGACTACCATGGAGCTTAATGCTAAGATGGACAACATCTACAATGACCTGAATGGGAAGTTTGAGTTAGTTTCTATGCATATCAAGAAGCTAGACACCCAAGTTGCTCAGATTGCTGAAGCTATAAGACGTCCACAGGGAGACCTGAGAAGGTTGAAAAGAATCCCAAGGAATCTTGCAATGTGGTAAATTTTGAAGTAGGGAGTTCAGTTGAGAGTAAGTACAACCCTCTTGTTCCATACCCTAAGGAGCTTGTGAAGATAGAAGATCAAGGAGAGTTCACTGTACCTTGCCGGGTTGGACATCTAGTTTTTAGTGATGCCTTGTGTGATTCTAGAGCTAGTATCAATATTATCTCTTTGGAGACTATGCAGAAACTCGGTATTGAGCTAATTCAAAAACATCATTCATCGATTTCGTTTGGAGATGCATCTTCAAAGGTACCTAGGGGAAGACTTGTTGACTTCACTCTTCTGGTTTGGAATTGCAAGATCCCTACAGACTTTACGGCTATTGAAATGGCAAGAGAAAGAGCTGTTCAGATCTTATTGGGAAGGCCATTCCTCAACACAGCTGGGGCTAAGTTACACTTCCTAAGTCGGAGAGTCATGTTGCAGAACGTGGACAAGGATGTTTGACTGAATCATTGACTCAGGTTGCAGTAAATTATGAAGAAGACAGTGACTGTGATGAGGAGTATGAGTTGTTCCGTGAACATGAGAATGACTCAGCTAAACATCAAGACACTTGTATCCTTTACCGTCTTGACAAATTCTGCAACTATGAAGTTAAAGGTTTCGTTATCAAAGTTTTTGCAGGGAGTCCTGGCTTTGATGCTTGTGGAGTCTACACGGTCAAGGAGATATGCCGCGATGGAATTGTTGCATTGCTGGATGCTTCAGGAAGGACAATCCATAAGAAAGACGAGCAGTTGAAGAAGTTCATCATTGAGGATATTAGTGTAATCCGAGGAGTGAGCAAACCTCACTCACGCAATTTTGCCATCTGAATGGCGTCCGAGTCAAACTAATGACCGTAAAGAAGCGTTGAGTGGGATGCAACAAACTATTAGGTAGTTGGTTTTTTTTTTACGTTTTTCTTTTTTAGTTTGATTTCGTTTTTGTTTTTGTGTTTTTGTTCAAAGTAGGAAGCTATCGAAAGCACTGATCGATCGATCCACTCAATGATCGATCGATCAACCCACATAGTAGGTTTGTGCATGACCGAGCACTCAGAAATCGATCAAGCAAGAAGGCTGCACGATCCGTTGCCCGACCGAACAAGCATAGCCCAACCAAACAAGCAAAGCCCGACTAATCGAGTAAGACGACCGCACGATCCAGAGCACAACATGAAAAATATGGATCGATCGAGCAATTTAAGAAGAACATGCACACGATCTATTGCCCGAATTAGAAGGTAAGGATCGATCGTTATTTGCTCGCGAGTTGACAAATAGATCGATCGATCCTACATCCAGGTTCGTCTTCTTAAACACGCAGAGCGGTTTTATTCTGAAAAATTTCAATTCTGAAAATTTTCAAAACTCAATTTCTCTCTCGTTTTTTCATCCGTTTTTAACGATTCAAAAGCCTAATCCGCTTATAATTTCACCCTCTATCTGATCATGTGGTTCATGCTTCGATTAGCAAAGGTATGTTCTCTAAATTTGAATTTTAGGTCTGATTTTGGAAGTTATTCTGAGAAAAGGAAAATTTGCTTTCTTGTTGATTTTTATTGATTAAGTGATGCATGTGTCTTATTCTTACAGGAATTCTACCCCCTCTTGCTATTTGGATCGTTGAATTTCAATTAGACGTTGCTTTTTAGGTTGAAAGAGAATTTCTAGAGGAATTTCGAAATTTTTAGGCTTGATTTTGATGATTATAGTTTGATTGATGCATTGCTGGATGTTGATCATGTTTAATTGAATAAGCAATCCGATCAATGATCATTTGTACGCCTAGAATATCGAACTCTTGTGAATTTTCTCGATCACGAACACATTTTTTTTTCGTTGTGTCTCTGTTCTTTCATTGTAGATGGTTCGTACATCAACTTCTAATCCTAAGAAACCTACAAAGAAGGTCCGGGTATCTTTCGAATCTCCAGCGCAGTCAGGCGTCGCAACAGCACGACGATGCACCTAGACAAAAACAGCTTGGTCTGTGTTTGCCGCGACCGAGACCGGAACAAACATACTTTGTCGATAATGTGGCTAGCAGAGACACTCCTTCTTATGTCAGAACTACGGAAGCGTACAAAGATAGAAATGAAGGAGATGATTGGAAGAGCTTTCATGAAAGCTTCTATGATCAACTTCTGACTAACACGTTGATCCCGACGAAGTTCCATTGATGTGAGACACTGCATAGGATGAGGATTTTAGAAGATGTTGTTTAGTTGTTGGACATCGGTCTGATGATGATGAGGATGATCGGCCAATGGATTACCGCGTTCCTCGCCATCGTAGAGCACCAGGCGACCGCTATAGCCAAAGCCATGAGTAGCTTCTTAGCTACTTCCTACTTTTGTTTCAGTTTATTTTCATTCTATTTAAGGCTATTTCTGTTTGCTTTTTTTTGTTTCTTATGCGTTTTTATGTCCTCCTTTTGATTTATTTTTACATCGGGACGGTGTAAAGTAAGTCTGGGGGAGAACACTTATTGACTAACACATTTTTCTGTTTTGTTTCTTTTGCATTCTAGATTTTTCAGACTATTTCTTTCTTTTATTTATGTATTTTGAGCATTTGAGACTAACATCAGACTACTTGATTTTCGATTTTCTCAGCATTATCCTGGACTTAGTATTACTTGATTTGCATTTGCCAGGTCGATCAAACTATTGGAAAACCTAGAGACAAAGCAACACTCAGTTTCAGAGCACATCCATCTCAACTTTCAGGGGATTTCATGCTGATTTCACACCTAACCTGACTTAACCCTCTCGTCAAGGGAATTGGTAATACATCAGGTATGTTCCTTCTCTTTACTCAATGAAGGATGTTCCTTGTAAGTTTGGTTATGTTTCTCTCTTCATCATTTTCAGGCATTTTAAACAAAAAAATTTCTGATATAAGTTTTTGCATGAAGTTAGCCTAGAGTAAAAGTTTTCTAATGACGTTGCAAGTTTTTAAAGTGAATTGGAAGTTTCTGAGGATACATCCAATTACGTAATCTTTTTCACTTTACTATTTAGCTTACTGAAGGAAACTCCAATGAAGCAACTTACTAGGAAGAATTGGTCTTATGAAAAGAGAGAGAGATGGAATCAGATTGAAGGTAGTTTAGGGAGTGGAAGTAGGAACTTTTCGCCTCTTGATCGATATTCCCTCGAATGAGACTGCACTTAGATTAATTAGGAAGTCAGTATGGGAAATCTGATTGTTTGTTTTGAGTTGTGACACGAGATTGTTATGTTTGCTAAGTCTCGGGAAGTACAAGGTGGTTTCGATTTTGATGAGTAAATTCTTGTGATCACTTTGGACTTGATGTGTAGGATCTGGAGAGAGTCATTTTTCTGATGAGATGTGATATTCCTACAGTCTTTCTTTCTTTGCTTGAGGACAAGCAAGAACTTAAGTCTGGGGGAATTGATGTTCCTCATATTTTGTCGATTTTGAGCTCATTATTACGGTTATATTTGGGGAATTCGTCTATGTTTTATTGAGATTTTAGGTCAAAAACGTTCAGAGTTGGAATCATGTTTAAAGGTGGACTTTGGAGAAGTTTGAAGTATTTCCCGGTATTCTCCACGAAAGGAAGGACTGATCGATCAACACAAGGATCGATCGATCAGTGCTCTAACAAGGATTATGCGCACGATCTGAAGAACGACTTGGATTTTGAGAGATCGACTCTATATCCAAGGATCGATCGATCCACTCTAGGATCGTTCGATCGATGCCCTTCGCAGAAACCTATCAAGATTTTTCAGCTCTTGTTTTAGGATATTAAATATTATTTTCCTATTTTATTTTAAGGGAGTGCTGAGCCGTCTTTGAGTTGTTAGAGAACGAATTTTACGGATTTTTGAGAGTTTGTAAGCTAGGTTGAAGATTTCTTTACACTTGAGAAGAATTTCTGAATCTTATTTCTATTTATTAATGCAATTTCAGTTTCAATTCATTACGATTTGCTTGATTCATTTCTCTATGTCTGAGTAGATCTTAGATCAGATTTAGGGATTCTAGGGTTTTAGAATTCACTGTTGGGGAACAAATAGGATTGATGAATAGATAATTCTCCTTCTAATACTTGAGTTTAATGCATAGATTACCCTGATCACCTAGTTGATGATTTTAGGTTGTTAGCTTTCCAGAAGATTGTTAAGAACTAGAACTAGATTAGAAGAGCAATTCCTCTACCAACGAGAGTTGATGCTAGGTTGGGTTATGGATAATTGAACCTACGCAATAAAGCCTACTTGTAATTAGAAACCAATGAGAGTTAGGACCTTTATTTTATTAGTAGAAGGGTAGATTCAACGAGAGTTGGTTTATCTTTATTTATGTTCAAGCCGAGAATAGGATCAGATTAGTTCCTAAATAGTTTCCCTGACAAGAATTCTAACTTCTGGATGAATACCCAACATCCGATTGCTTTAGTTATTTGATTTCATTCACGTTTAAGTTGGTAGTATTTACCTCTCTGATTTGGATTGATATAGCTTGCGATTCGATAGAAGTCGAAAGTGTAACCTGGTTCTCTGAGGAATTCGACCCTTAAGTACTATTACGTTTGTTGTACACTTGCAGTAGGATATATGGTTAAAACTCGTGATATCAGAGATCCACGGGTGTGAAAAAAAGCAAAGAGAAAATAAAAAACAGATGAACAATTTAAAAAATTGATGGAGCAAAATGGTAAGCTTATTAAAGCTATTGAAAAAGATACGTCCGATAGAAATGAAATTCTAATAAAAAGGTTGATGTACGAAGAATGAGAGAAGATAATAGAGTATTGTTTGCGAATTTGAGTTTTATAACCAATCTAGTGTGCCGTGTGTATATTGAAATCAAAGAGCTATAATTTTGAGTAGAGGAGTACCAACAAACCAATATGAAGAACACGAAAAAGTTTCTGGCAGACAATATCATAGATCTTAATATCGAGCATCTCCTTACCAAAATGATCAAGCCGAAGGAAAACACAATGAAGGACAACAAACTCAAGATGAAGACTAAATACCACCAAATAACCCATAAGAGTTTTCCCAGTATTACAATTTACTTAGCAGAACAAAAAATAATTTTCCTTGATTTTAAATTTGCCTTGTATGGATATCTAGTTTTTATCATATATTATGTTTGGTTTCACTTATGTTAGGTATGGTTTTATTTATATAATGTTTGGTTTAATGTATTAGATTATTATTTCTTTTGTAATTCATATACTTGGTTTAACTTATTAGATTATTTTTTGTTTAATGGTTTAATATTATGTTTGGTTAAATTAACCGGATTCATTTCTATATTATATTTGGTTAACTAAATCTCTAGTTTCTCTTCTAAATTCTACCAAAAATGGTTTCATGTAGCTTTTAAAATGTCGCAACTTTGCATTTGAAACCAGAAATATTATAAGAGCTACATGTACCAAACATATGAACAAAAAATTTCATTTACAAAACCCGAGACATCAACAACTCTTTACAAATTATGTTTTGAAAATTTAAAAACAACAACGGAGGAGGAGGAGGAAAGAGAGAGATTAAAAAAAAAAAAAAAAAAAAAAAAAAAAAAAAAAAAAAAAAAGAGAGAGAGAGCCTCACCACCATTATATACTCACCACCATCATCTACTTACGATCATCATATCTTCACCATCAACGTCTTCTCCTCATCATCATCATCATCATCTCTTCATCGTTACCGTTTCTCCATGTCTGGTTCTTTTCATCAACCAATTTGTGAATGATAAGCAAATCAAGAATTAATAATTGTCTCTCGTTTATGAAAATTGTGAAGAGTGAACGAATCAAGCAATAAAAATAATTATTTTTCATTTGCCGTTTGTGAACAGTACGACCCTAAATTTGGTGTCGAACTATTCATCAAACACCAAATTATACCATTTGCCTCATATATGTCGTTGCGTTGGAGAAGATTTGACAGCATATATAGAGTTTGTTGTTCACGTTGGTGTTGCTCTAAGACAATCTCCAACGGAGAAGGCAAATGCTATAAACGGCGTGGGAAGAGCTCTAACCAGACTGCAAATAATTGGCAAACGACATAATTTACTGATTTGTGAACAGTGCAACGTCAAATTCAGTGTCGTACTGTTCACCAAACGGCAAATGTGAAATGAATATTTTATTGTTGATTATTTTCACTGTTTAAAATTAAGAGAGAAGACGGTGAGGATGAAGGTGATCGATGATCTCTGTATGCAACAGCGTGGGAAATGATTTTCAAAAAACAGAGAAGAAGAAGCGACTCATCTTTCCATTAAATTATTGTCAATTAGATTCTCTAAATTTGGGTTTTACTTGAATACAGATCATAACTTATCTTTCAATTAATTAAGGCCCAAAATTATATTGAAAAAAAAGAGAACAAGAATCGTTATGTTGGAACAAGGAGAGGAGAGAGAGTGAGTTGATTATCAAAGAAGAAGAAATGAGTCATCTAATACATTAACCATTAAACCAAACATAATCTCATATATTAAACCACTAAAGCTCTGTTTACTTAGTGGTTGTTAGCAATTGACTAGCTTGATCATTTTGGTAACGAGATACTCGATATTAAGATCCACAATATTGTCTGTTAGAACCTTTTTCGTATTCTTCATATTGGTTTCTTGATATTCCTCTGCTCATAATATTAGAACCTTTTTCGTATTCTTCATATTGGTTTCTTGTTATATAACATAAATCCGTAATATAATGATATATTTTTTCTCTCATTTTTTGTACCCCTATCTTTGTTTGTTGTACCTCAACCTTTATTATTTGAACCGCGACCTTGTTTTAAGAATTTTATTTCTTGAGACGTACCTTTTATCAATAGTTTTAATAAGCTTTCATTTTGCTCTATCAATTTTTAAATTGTTCATCAGCTTGTTGTTTTCTTTTTGCTTTTTTCCCACCATAAGGTCTATAAGTAAGAATAAAATTAGTTTCTTCGTCACTCGTGTTAGATCGAATGAATTCATACCATATGTTGGTGATGCATCATCTTGGAGTGTGAGATAAATTTGAAGTACGATCTTTTTCTGGGATTGCAATAGTTATATCTGTGTGGTTATTTGAAAAAAAATCCATATCTTTAAGGATATGCCATACATATGATCGAATTCGAATCTTTTTTTTGTATTTGGCATCTTGTGTTAGTAAGATTTTCACTTGATTTAATTACTATTAGTATTGACAAAGGAAAAAAATCAAGTTAAGTTAGCAAGTACAATACATAAATAAAATATATATATATATATATATATATATATATGTGCATTTACAATTGTTTGGAAGTCTTGCTAGAGTTTTTATTTTCAATTTGGTTAATGAATCCTTTAACTTGGATATACTGCAATCAAGATCATTGATATTTGCGTTTGTAAAGATCTTCTTGGCATTTGTTGAGTTTCAGAAATCTCCAGATTTTTTGTATCCGGTATGAACTCTTTTGCAAAATCGCTCTATTGATAGGTTGATTCCTATTATTAAATATTGGGACACATCAAGATACACATGACATAATTGTGCATCTTCTTCAATAGAATATGAAACATAGTGAATCATTTGAGAAGAAATTGTAGTTGATCTTAGTAAAACAATTAGCAACTAAGATTGAAATATTATATCGCAAGACATGAAGTGACTGCTTAGAGCAACGCTTAGATCTTGGTAATAATGGCTAAAATTGAAAAAAAAATTCTTAGTACATGAAGTGACTCCTTGAACCAATGATAAGATATTGGTAAAAAAAACCAATGACTAAGATTGAAAGATTATTTTTGAATACTTGAAGTGACTAATCGAAAAATAATTAGATCTTGGTAAAAAAATTCAACGACTAGGATTTAAAAATTCTTTCTGAAAACATGAAGTGACTACTCAAACCAACAGTTAGATCTTGGTAAAAAAATCAATGGTTAATATTGAAAAATTATTTCTGAATACATGAGTTGAGTACTCGAACCAACGGGTAGATTCATGGTAAAAAAAACCAACAGCTAATATTGAAATATATTTTCATGAGACACGAAGTAACTAGTCAAACCAACGGTTAGATCTTGGTAAAAAATATCAACGGCTAAGATTGATAAATATCAAAACAATATCTTACACTATAAAATGAGTACCACGTTTAGGAAAGTAGATGAATAACACCACCAACTTATTTTCCTTCTAATATTAGATGGATTTCAACTATGGTAGTTCATCTCATACTTCTTCTTCATCTTTAGATGATGACAAGATTACACAAAATCAATTTGTAGCTCAAAATTATTGCAAGCAACGATTTTATCATCACTCAAAAACCTATTTAACTCGGAAGGTTTCCATGGTGGATCTATTTTGGGTCATCTAGTTATCAATCATGACGAAGAAAATACCCTCGCACAATCTTCTCAATGATTATTTTGTAGATAATCCTTTGTTTCTTAAGACAATGTGTTGACAAAAATTTTATATGAGTCGTCATTTGTTTTTGAGCATTTATGATGTTGTAAAAAGATATGATAATTTTTTTTCAATGAAGATATAGTATAGGTAAACTTGGATTGTCTAGTTTGCAAAAGATAATCTTTGTATTTTAGATGTTGGCCTACAGTTCGCCGGCAGATTCAACCGATGAGTATATCAAAATAAAAGAAACTATATCTATTGAAACTTTAAAGTGTTTTTGTCGTCCTTTTATTGAGGTGTTTGGTAGTCACTATTTTCGATCACCTAATGCCAAAGATGTTTCACAGCTACTCCACATTGGTGGAAGTCGAGGGTTTCCATGTATGTTGGATAATTTAGATTGCATGCCTTGGAAATGGAAAAAAAAAGAACGCCCACCAGCTTGAGAAAGACGATATGTTGGTCGTATTGGATCTCCTACAAGTATTTTAGAGGCGGTAGCCGATTATGAAATTTGGATTTGGCATGCATTTTTTTCTAGTGGGATCTAACAATGATATTAATGTATTATAAGCTTCTTAGCTTTTTGTTAATCTAGCTAAGGAATTTTTACACCCTCTAATTATGTTATTAATGGAAACAAACTACGATATGGGTTATTATCTAGTTGAGAGTATATATCTAAAATGGTCAACTGTTGTTAAAACAATTCCACGTTGATAGGTGCCTCGGAGGAGGGACCATCGGATATGGACTTGAGAGAAGATATTGGTGAGTCAATTCTCACAAAAACTAGTAATAAACGGGAAATATCGATTTTGTTGACGAATCCTCAAACAACACACCGACTTAGATAACTTGAATCCATAATTTACTAAACTCGGAACATCATACTCTCCTAATGAATTCACCTAAGACTCAGAATGACAAACGCAAAGGTACATTCTTTGTAGGAAAACTCAAGTTTTAATGATTTTACTTAACAGTTGCTTTGAAATACATAGAGATGAGTTGAGCTTATAAAGGCTCTACCCTAAACTGTCATACATTACTAAAATAAGCAAGAAATATAACAAAAACAAATGTCCAACAGACGATAAAGGAGAGTCGTTGATCTTAGAGCCGTTGGGGATTAAAGGGTGACAATGAATATGGAAAACCAAACTAAGGAGAGGATCCGCCTGATCCTACGACTATGAGAGCATGATAAGACTTTCAAGGAATGATCATAAGTGGCAGACATGTTCTCCTGGTTGCCACACATAAGTTTGAAGGCTCTTAAGGCAAGCGGATCTCGGACTTGTCTTAAATGGAACCAAACTGGAACATCTTTTTGACTGGGCATATCTGGAGGATCCAATGGTGGTTTCAAGCTTTCTTGGGCCTTGTTGGAACCATAGTAGACCCAAGAAATTTTTTCAAGTGGTTCGAAGGTAAGGCCACATCTTACTTCGGATGTGTAGTTTGAGCTTTGGCCTTGTCCGCGCAGTTAGGTTCATTGCGGATCCACTAACTTGTAAAATTCATATATTTTTTTGCTTGTAGCTTCTATTGATCTGATTCCACTTCTAGAAGTTATATGAATGAGTCAAGAATCCATAGAATAATTATTCGTAACTTGCTTCGTTCTGAACGGCTGGAAATTTTCAAAGAGTGGTCACATGTCCTGATTAGAGTCCAAAAATGACAAGTGAAGTCTTTGTTGTGTCTTCGTGGGTCAAGGATGGGATGTGGTTATTGTAAACTCTTCAACGTCTTCTAGATTATTTGTAGCCTTTTTGTTAAGCTCGGCCAAGTTGTGTTGGTTAGCAGTGCTTCTCGTCTCGACCTTCTCGGAGTAGGTCTTCTTCGGGTAAATCATTGCGGTCAAGGAGCCCATCACACATGGTCCAAAAAAGAAATTGTTTGCAAAGAAGCAAAAATTATGTAGAAAAGACGGGGACACACATTTGGATCACTTCAATCAAGATTTGCAATTGTAGCCAGACCATCCCACTTTTGGAATAAGCATGTGCTACATGACATAATGACAATTTGTATTATAATGCATAATATGATCATAGATGATGAATGCGATGTTGATGCAATCATTGAAGAACAAGTCGAATTTTCAACAGTAGAAGTTGAGATGGTGGGTGATGATGATGTTAGGTTTCAAAAATTCTTAGTTAATCATGGAAAAAATCAAAGATCGAAAAGCTCATATCGAATTTTGAAATGTATTAAGTGAAACATTTATGGTCTGAGTATACTGATTTTAAAATTAGTATATTGTAATTGTTTTTAATTCTCAAATGTAATAGGATTATAATTTTTTTTGCTTTTTAGTTATATATCCAAATTATTAGATAATTAAAATAATGTTATATATAGTAACATAATAAAAAAGGAATTTCAAATTTAACAATATGATAATAAAAATAATTTTTTGTATAAAGTGAAACACCAAAATTAGGGTGCTAAGGTTGGAGTTGCTGTAATGAACATTTCAAACATGGATCTTGTTTTCACGCTAGTTATGGTGTTGGACTGCAGAAGATAAAGTTCAAACCCAAATAATTAAAGAAATAAGACATGGGCCTTGACCGATGCAGCCTACTAATAGTGTAGGCTTAATCTCTCATACACTTATCGGAGAATATCAACAAGTAACTAAGGCTTATTAATCGTCCTTTGCTTTTGAAGATGCCAGGTATCACTAAGAACTAGCCATTTGATGTCAAGTAATTCTTCTGTATCTTATTTAACTTAACGACATAAATCTTTATCTAGTTCTCATATATTACTACATGAAAAACGCTCGAAAGGACCCAAATTAGGTGCAGATTCATCTCTGAGGTCTTTCACTTTATACTTGTCGGCAATAGGATAATACTTATATAAGAGTCTGAACTATGAAATCCTATAAATGTAGAAAGATAGCTAAATCCTATGTTATTACACTGGTAGATAGATGTCGCCGCTTTGCATCAACTTTTAAATATCGGATTGTTGCATGACTAATTCAAACCATAGACATGACATGAGCTTGTATAAAAGATCTGCACATCTTAGTCTGTTTTTTTTGGGTCAAATCAAATTTTCATCCATGTAAAAATTCATGCAACCAAGACTGGTCCGATGATATCCCATGATACTCTATAGAACTCACCCGCATATATTTCCAGTCATGGTGTTTTGTTCCTTGGAACAACATAGAACACAGATTTTATTTCAGCCTCAGTAACATCAGATTGCAACATCATTGCATGCTGCTCGGAACAACGAAATTTGGTGTGTTGTTGGATCAGATCTGTAGTTTCATGCGTTAGGTTTCGAGTCCGAATCCCAAGTAATGATTGTAGAAGTCAACACATGATCGCTTAATATCTTCTTTAGATGTCATAATTTCTCCATTCCGGTTTTTGATATATTGGATTGCATTAGTAGTCCTGCGTGTTTGGACTGATTTGTGGAAAAAGGCAGTGTTTAGGTCTCCACATTTGAACCAATTAATCCTCGAGCATTGGAAAAGGAAGCGTTCTTCTGCTGTTGCTAAGGAGAGCCATTCCTTATTAGCCTTTTTTCAGCTAACGCATAGCTAGAAGAGGGGTTGGCGAGAAAGGAACGCTGGTGGCTAGAGAGAATTTAAATGCCTCTTTCATTCGTTCTCCTAAATCCGAGTAGAATTCCTTACTAAATGACTTGATCATATTCTATAAAAGAGTTGAGCTTGAGAGAGAAAGAAAACTGAGCAGTACCATGGATATAGGTATTGTGATAGCAGTCAAGACAAAAAGTTCTGATGTTGCAACAAGAAGTTTGAGAATAAAAATTGGCTTCTACTCTTTATCCGGTTGTTGATGGTGACGATCATAGGGCAGTGATCAAAACAGCGAGGTTCATCAAACTAGCTTGGGAGAGAGGAGACTGCAGTCTCCACTCTTCATTTACCAAGTCTCTCTCAAGTTTTTTAGAAATAGGATTGTTGTCTTGCTTGTACCACCAGGGAATTTGCGAACCACGAAAATACAGGTCCTGTATGGAAGCAAATGAGAGACAATCACAAAAATTATGTCATACCCTCTGTGATTCTAGTACTTCCAGATGAGTGGTCCAACGAGCTGGTGTCTTTCGTGACGCAAATTCCGAGCATAAGCAAATAATACCAAAATTTCAGAGGTCATGTAAGGCAGTTTCACAAAACAGGTGACCATTTGGCTGGACCTGGAATGTAGTGTAAGAGATACCTAGGGCAGCCATAGCACCCAAATTCTCTCAAGATTGGCGAATTCATAATTGTTGGTGAAGTTCCACTGGTGGAGTACTTAATTATCCGAGGGGCATTACGCTCCATTACCTGAGTTTCTAATAAACTACCAAAAAACAGCATGGTCTGCCGCAGCCATGTCTTCACATTACGCCTTTTTACTGTCCCCTGATATTCCAACAAAAACAATCAACCATAAGCTATTAATTTTTAGATTTACGGGTAGAGGCTTTTCCTAGGGAAACACATTCCAATCTTCTTTGTTTTTTAGAAATCAACTTCCAGAGATGAGTATCTTCCGGTGGGTTATCATCTGTCTTATCCATATAGGGGATCTTCCAATTGAGAAGACCTATCGACCTGATACGGAGAGAAAGGTCTATCTATTTTATCAAGATACTCAGTTGATTCGTTATTGGAACAAATGCAACAATAATTTCGTCCGACATGCGTATTTTTGATTTTCCAATGGATTTCCATCTTTCACTAGTGGAACTTTTTTTTTAGGTAGTAAGTAATAGTTCTGGTTGTTCACTGTTCAAGAATTCTTGTTTAGGCAGTTCATACCATCCATACATAGTGTTTTGATATAAGATTTCAATTCTTCCATGCTTCAGTAGTAGCCTATTGTTCTATGGAGCTAAGTGGAAGAAACAAATGTTTCTACACCTCTACCTTTCTTTAGTTTGGGCTTATGAAGAATAAGATTCCTTTAAGGATTCAAAGTCCGAAGCTAAGGTTACAATTCTTCTTTTTTCACTGAAAGCTGATTGAGGGATTTCGCCTTTAGTCTAAGGTCCACAACTAGAGAAGAGTCCTTACGGGTCAAATCCTCAACTTCATATTATTGGGGAGATTTACCCTTTTTCTTTGTTGCTTCCTTGCGGCATCGAGAAGGGTTTATCATAGCTTGATATTTACCTCTCTCCTTGACTGGAGGAATCTTCATTTGGACTTCTGGAGTACTTGAGTTGCAAGTATTTCAGAGGAGAGTAGTTGTTGGACATCGTCTCACTATGTGACCTATCTTATTGCAGTGCTCACACATTGGAGGGAGCCATGGGCTTGTGATTTCAACTCGGAAAAAAAAATCCTTGAATTGGACATTGACTACTTCTCTAGAAGGTTTGGTGATCCACAACTGCGAAAATCCTGGCCATTTCGAGGTCTTTTAACTGAGTCGTTACTGGATGGAGACAAACTGGGTGACAAACTAAGCTCGCAATACTAGACAATGCTTCATCAGAGAAAAACTGAGGCGATATACCTTTGAATTCCACCCAAACTGGAACTTTTGTGTGCTCATGCATACATGGATTGAGACCCGGTTCTGAGTCTGCTACAAACATGGTTTTTTCTTAATTATGCCGAACATTTTAGATTAGAACTCGTTGCTTCATTGGCAATTATATTAGAACCCGAGGCACACGTACCACGGGAAGCAACCGTATCAAGGATCCACGTACCGCAGTACGTGTTCCGAACGTACTCAAGGCTGAGGATCGACGTACCGCATGCTGAGGATCCATGTACTGAAGGCTGAGGATCCATGTACGTGTTAGGCTGAGGATCCACGTACGTGTTCTTCATATTGTAACATGATTTTTCAAGAATAAGAAAAATATATACAATCTTCTTCACATTAATCTTCACAATATTCTCAATATGATTCCGCAAATCTTACATGGTATCAGAGTATTTTGATCCAAAATCCTTCTTATAATTCTCTCAAATCCTCAATCTTTCAAATCTCTTACTTAATACACTCTTCTTCATTCTTAAATCTATGGAAAATACAAAATCTCTCTACATTTTCGTGGTCTTAAAAGGACCAAATTTCTTGTTATGGGCAAGAACTACAAAATCAGTTTTGCGCAGCTGTGAACTATGGAGTCACATTGAAGGTCCAAACTCCAAGCCACCAAAAGCTTCCTTAAAAGGAAAAGGCAAAGAGGAGAGTTCCGGAGCGGCGGCGGAAGTAGACGAAAAATGGTCTCAAGATGACCAAACTGTTCTTGTGCTCATTCAAACTCTCTTAATCCGACGATTCATGAGGCATATTAATATTGTGAAACCTCCAAGGAATTGTGGGAAAATCTCATCAAAGTTTATGGAAAGATCTCAAACGTCACTAGGGTTTTTGAGATTCAAAAATCTCTCACTAATCTCTCTCAAGAAGGTCTTGAGTTCACAAAGCACTTTGGAAAATGGAGAAGTCTTTGGGCTGAACTAGAGATGTTAAGGCTAACTATTATCGACCCAAAAATCCTTGGTGAAAGAAGGGAACAAGACAAGGTCTTTAACTTACTCCTCATTCTTGATTCAACCTACTCGGATCTCATCAAACACATGTTAAGAGCCGACAAACTCCCAACTCTTGATGAGGTTTGTAGCCACATCCACAATTACCAAGGATCCCTCAGCTTATTTGGATGAAGGAGCGACCTTGTTATGGCAAATAAGGTGAGCTACAAACATGAGGATAAAAAGGCTCTTTTATGTGATCATTGTAAGAAGAGAGGGCATGTCAAGTATAAGTGTTGGCTCCTACATCCACATCTCAAACTGGCATAGTTCAAAGAGACACCTCGGGCAAAAATTTCTCAAGAAATCATGGAACAAAAAGAGGCGCCAAGTACCTCCGGTCGTGAACTAGGAGCCGCATCTCATGCAACCAAGCAAGAGGGCATCCTCAAGTAATCCAACATTGAGGCCCTCCTTAAACTCCTTAGGGACTCCGGTATCATATTTCTATCCCACAAACTCATAGATTCCTTTATTATAGATTCGGGTGCTTCACATCATATGATATGTAACCCTAAATTAATAAATAAAGTAAAATCTACTATAGGTAATGTGGTAATAGCTAATGGATCTAATATACCGGTTAAGGGAATTGGAACTTTGGAATTATTTGATAAAGACACTAAGGCTTTTCTTGTACCGGAATTTGCTTCAACTCTTTTATCCATAAAAAGAATAGCTTGTGATCTTGATTGCTATGTTATATTTGGTCCTAACAATGTTAAATTTCAGGATATTAAGACCGGGAATGTTATTGGTGAAGGCATAGTCAAAGATGGCTTATATGTTCTTGAAGACACCAAGTTTATCTCTAATATTTTCACATGCATTAAATTCAGTTTGTAGTTCAGATAGTGTTGTTTGGCATGGTAGATTAGGACATCCTCACACAAGAGCTCTTAAACTTATGTTACCAAATGTGTCATTTGATAATCATGATTATGAGGCTTGTATATTAGGAAAACATTGTAGAACTGTATTTCCAAAATCTACAACTCTTTACAAAAATTACTTTGATCTTATTCACTCCGAAGTTTGGACATCATCATGTTTATCTAGAGAAAAGTCCAAATATTTTGTCACATTCGTTGCATGAGAACCGATAATGGAGGAGAAATATATGAGCCACTTGTTTCAAGAATACCTTACAAAGAAAAGGATAATCCATCAATACTAGTTGTCCATATACACCACAATAAAATGGTGTGTCCGAAAGGAAAAATAGACATTTGATGGAAGTGGCTCGTTCAATGATGTTCCATTGGAGTGTTCCAAAGGCTGTTGGGGAGATGCGGTTGTTGCATCATGTTACCTTATCAATCGCATACCTACTAAAATTCTCCAAGACAAGTCTCCGTTTGAGGTATTTAAGAGTGTTTGTTATGAGTTAGTGCCCGGAGACACATTGGCAATCTACAAGGCGAATCAACTCCTTCCGGGCATCCAAATTCAGAACATCAAGACGGGATTATTCCCCAAGAAGAAAGTCCTCATGAGGATATTGAGGAGGAAAGTGATTGAACACAAGATCCACCACCTCTCCGAAGGAGCACACAGCTCCAAAGGCAAGCTAGGATCTATTACAACCATCAAGCAATGGTACATCCTATACAAAGTGTATGTTCTTTCGACCTTTTGCTACCGGAGCATGCTGCCTATCTTGGAAACATTGAGGCTAATTTCATTCCCCAAAGTTATGAAGAAGCCAAGGGAATCAAGGTATTGGAAAATGCTATCGGAGAAGAAGTTGGAGCCATGTAACGCAATCATACTTGGGATGAGGCTGAACTCTCTCCGGGAAAGAAGACAATTTGCTCAAGATGGGTATTCACCATCAAATATCGAAGTGATGGCACCAATAAAAGGCACAAGTTCCACTTAGTTGCAAGAGGATTCACCCAAAGCTATGATTTGGATTATACAGATACATTTGCTCCGGTTGCCAAATTACACACAGTATGAGTAGTCCCCTCCCTTGCAACCAACTTAGATAGGGAATTATGGCAAATGGATGTCAAGAATGCCTTCATTCAAGGAAAGCTTGAAGACGAAGTTTACATGGCACCACCTCCCGGACTACAGGGAACCATTGGCTCCGAGAAAGTTTTGAAGCTTTGTAAGGCAATATATGGGCTCAATTAGTCCCCGAGAGCATGGTACCATAAGCTCAGTACAACACTTAAGACTCGGGGTTCAGGAAATCGGAGGCGGATCACACACTTTTTACTCTACATAGTTCGGAGGGTATTGTTGTGATCCTTATTTACGTCGATGATCCTTATTTCCAACAGCTCGCAGAAGTTTTCCTTAGACACTATTCAATGTTTATTCAAAGAAGTGCCTCGACAGCCGACCTCCAGGCCATAGTGCTAGGACCCAAAGAACCACTCTGCTCGTTCCTCAGACGGTTCAGAGAAGTAGCATCAAGGATAACAATCACTAACGATGCCGGGATCGATATTCTCAAAGAAGCCCTTTACTACGACTCCGAGCTCATAGCCGACTTCAGGCTGCGAAGACCACTCTCCCTAGAAGACAACTTACACCGAGGCGCCATATATGCTGAGATTGAGGAAGACAGGGCAGCTAAGCAAAAAAGATAAAATAGTACAGCCCCGACACACAAAGACGTGCCCAAAGACACCGCACGGGAAGAGTATCACGAACCCAGCTAACACTACGATCGGGGATACAAGGGTGACAAAGGGAAGCGCGCCTCGGCCTACGCAGTCAACGAGCCCGCCGAGGACAGGTCAAAACGAAATTGGATCCCAACAAATAAATAGTACCGAGATCCGTCCAAGGATGACAAACAATCTTACTGCTCGTACCACAAACGACCTGGTCATGCAACCTCCCAGTGCCATGCTTTAAGGGAACAATTACTCGCTAAGTTCAAGAAGAGAGACGTAAGTGTGGCTGAAGCGGAACAACGTCCATACAACAACACCTGCACCCGACCTAGTGCCCAGAGCGAACGAGAAAGGGACATGGCCACGAAAACTTGTGAGGAGCCACCATGAAAGCGTATTGGCCACAACCACAGAGCTACCACCTCCATCTCTCCGGGAAACAATCATGATCATTGGAAGTTTGAGTTATACTAACGATTTTGTCTGAGCAATTAAGAACCGCGAGCGAAAAGTCAACCCACAAAAAATATACACCAAAGGAGAGCGTGGTTCAGCCAGCATCACTCCCAGCCAAGCGAGGTCATCACTTACACCGATGTCGACGCTGAAGGCGTTCAACAACCGCATGATGACCTCATCGTGGTGGAACTTCGCGTCGCAGACTACAACGTAACAAAATTCCTCATTGACACGGGTAGTACAATCAATTTAATATTCAAAGGAGCACTAGACAAATTGTATATCCCAGAAGCCGACATGGAATTTAAAGAGACAACCTGACCACTAACAGGATTTGATGAAAACTCAATGCTTATATACGAGACAAAGAAACTCCCAATATACCACGTAGGAGCGACCAGGTGGATAAATTTCCTCGTCATCGATAGGCCGACAATCTACAACATCATTATCAACACGCCATGGATCCACTCGATGAAGGCCGTCGTCTCAACCTACCACCTATGCGTCAAATTCCCAACCGCGCGTGTCATCTTTACCCTCCTCGGCAGTCAACGAATGGCTCGTACATGCTTCATAAACGAGCATAAACTCAGAAAGTCGGCGGGACGGTCATGCATGATCTCCGACGAGGCCGACAGCCAGCGCCAGGTCGGTAACGACCCTCGAAACATCTTACAAAATGATCCTGGGAAAGAAACATCTGAGCAAGTCAGCCTCGATCCATGCGATCCAACACGCTGCGTCAACATTGACCTTAACTTACCCACGATCCTTCGTGACGAGCTCGTCTTATTTCCTAAAAGTAACATCACAACATTTGCATGGTGTACCGGAGACATGTCCGATATTGATCCAGCGATCACAAGTCACGAGCTTAATATCGACCCCACTCACTAGCCGGCCAAACAAAAAAGACAAAAACTTGGAAATAAGCGTCCAGGCCGTCAATAACAAGGTCGAAAATTTTACCAAAGCGGGCTACATAACCGAGTTCAAATACCCAGAGTGGCTAGAAAACCTTGTCTTGGTCAAAAAGAAAAATGCTAATGGAGAGTTTGCGTCGAGTTTCCCGACCTCAATAAAGCATGCCCAAAAGACCACTACCGCACATTGACAGACTCGTCGAGGCTACCACGAGAAATGAGTTGATGTCCTTCTTGGACGCTTTCTCAGGATATAATCAAATTAAGATCAACAAAGCAGACCAAGAGAAAATCACTTTCATTACCGACCAATGAACATATTGCTACAAAGTCATGCCGTTCGGACTCAAAAATATCGGGGCCACGTACCAGAGACTTGTCAATAAGATGTCTGCGGACTAGCTCGACCGAACGATGGAGGCATAAATAGATGACATGCCCGTTAAGTCTTCAAAAGCCGATCCATATTTGGGGTAACACCGGGAGAGTTCATCGGCTATATGTTCACAAAGCGAGGGATTGAGGCCAATCTCAAACAAATAACAGCAATACTTGACATGTCATCCCCAAAAAACATGCGCGAGATACAAAGATTAACTGGACGGATTGCTGCCCTCAACCGCTTCATCTTCCGGTCAACGGACAAATGTCTCTCGTTTTATCAATTTCTTTGGGGAAACAAGCACTTCATGTGGGATGAGAGTTGCGACGAGGTGTTTCGGCATTTAAAGACATACGTGTCCATGACACATGTCCTGGCAAAACCTGAGCACGAAGACGTTTTATATCTTTACATCAATGTAATCGGCTCGGTGGTAAGCAGAGTGCTCGTCAAGGACGACCAAGGAGACCAACGACCCAATTTCTAAGTCAACAATTCAATAGACGATGCAGAAACACGGTACACTGCAACAAAAAAGTCGAATATGAAGCTCTCCTCGTTGGCCTACGACTCGAAAAAGCACTCAATGTACAACACATTCGCACCCAAGTTGATTCCCAACTCTTTGTCAATCAGCATACAGCGGCGAATATGTGGCCAAATCCGAATGAATAGCCGCATACTTAGAAAAAGTGAACGAGCTCGCAAAGGAATTCACAACATTTGAGCTTGTCAAAATCCATCGCGGAGACAACACCTCTGTTGACGCACACGCAGCCTTGGCATCCACCTCAAACCCGACGCAATATCGAGTAATCCCTCTCGAATGCATCGAAACTTCAAGCATCACGCTAACAAAAGCATAGTGCCTCGCCGTGGCCGCCGAGGCCGAAACCGAAGATGCTTCAGCTACTCAACGCATCAGGGCTGACGAAGTGGATTGGAGAGATGTAATTCTAGCGTACATCATTGACGGCGAGCTCTCATCTGACAAATGGAGCGCAAGACGCCTCAAAGCCAGAAGCGCGTATTACACGGTGATAGAAGACAACGTGTATAGACAAACCTCAGGTGGCACTCTACTCAAATGTATCTATGGAGACAAAACTCAGTGCGTCATGGTCAAAGTCCACGAGGGTGTCTGCGGAAAGCACTCCATTAAAAGAGAATTCGCTCAACAAGTAAAAAGCCTAGGGTTTTACTGGCCAATGGAACAAACAGATTATGAAAAGTACGCCAAGACATGTGAAAGTTTCAACGTAACACACCTCTAATACACGCGCTAGCGGAAGATCTCACCTCGTCCATCATGCCCTACCCATTCATGCACTGGGCAATGGACGTCGTCAGCCTTCTCCCACCATCAAAAAGCGTTTCCTTCACCAAAGTGGGTCGAAGCTGAATCTTTCACCAAAATACAAGACATCGACGTACATAAGTTCGTCTGGAAAAATATCATATGTCGCCACGGGCTTCCATACGAGATCGTCACTGACAACGGTTCACAGTTCATCTCGACCAAATTTCAGGGATTCTGTGCCTGCTAAAATATTTGTCTCAGTAAATGTATAGCACGTCACCCGCAAAGCAATGGCCAAGCTGAGGCCACAAACAAAATCATCATCCAAGGTATTAAGAAACGTCTTGATGAAAAAAAGGAACATTGGTCTGACGAGCTTGACGGTTTCTTATGGTTTCACCAAACTACGCCAAAGAAATCAACATGGCAAACACCTTTCTCCCTCTCACAAGACTTCGAAGCAATGGTCCCTGTCGAGGTCAACGTCGAGAGAATCCGCTATAGAGTATTCACCCTGGATGAAAATCTTAACAATGAAATGATTCACGGCAGTCTCGTGGAGCTCGAAGAAACTCGCGACAAGGCACGGCTGCGCATCCATAATCTCCAACAAAAGGCATTGCAATACTACAACAAGAAAGTCAGACACCGCTAGTTTGAGTACGGAGACCTCGTCCTGTACAAAGTATTTGAAAATACAGCCGAGCTCAACGCCGGAAAGCTCGATGACAATTGGGAGGGTCCATACATAATCTCCAAGATTGTCAAACCCGGTGTCTACAAACACAACCATGACCAAAGATGTAATACCACGAAGTTGTAACGTCAACAACCTCAAACACTTCAACTACTAAGTACAGACAACGACGCCAAACATCGAGCACTCCTCGGCCATAATCCTTTCGGATTGCCTATCTTTTCATATTGATTTTAATAATTTGCATTGTACGAACCTCAGAACTACGTTCAGCTTGATCCCCTCACAGGGTATGTAGGCAGCCTTTGAGCGCGGCCATAATATCAAAAATCTTTCATTTTTAAGAAGAAATCTGCCACGTCAAAAAGGGTAAACCGAACCATAGTTCCATTCCTAAAAACGCCTAAGTTGAGCTCAATTCTCGCACCAACAAGACAAGGTAAACCAAACCTTAGTTCTGTTCCTAAAACTACCCAAGTCGAGCTCAGTTATCGCACCGGCAAGACAGGGTAAACCGGACCTTAGTTCTATTCCTAAAAATACCTAAGCCGAGCTCAGTTCTCGCACTAGCAAGATAGGGTAAACCATACCTTAGTTATGTTCCTTAAAACGTCTAAGCCGAGCTCAGGTCTCACACCGGCAAGACAGGATAAACCGGACCTTAATTTTGTTCTTAAAAATACTTAAGCCGAGCTTATTTCTTGCATCATCGGGTAAGTCGGACTATGAGTTCGTCTCCAAAATATGAAAACTCTGAAAAAGGCGAGAAGGCTACGACCTAGGCAAAATCACCAAGCTTAAACATAAGGAATGAACGAAAAGAGCAAAGACTTCATTGACAACAAATTGGCCTCCCAAATCACTCCCGTGGCCAAAAATTTCGAAGAAGGAAAACAGAACTTTGTTTTGCTATACATCACGACCGAGGCCAAAAAAAGGGGACAAGTCCTAGGATTAATGCTGCTCGCCATCACCAATTACCGCGGCGACGTCCTCCACATCCTGCCTTCGAGGATCCTCCTCGGCCACTTCTTCATCAACGCCGGACAACGACTGAAGGAACCAACCTTGTGCATCTAATCCAGCTCGGCCAACGTGAAGTCCTTCTCGGGAGCATCCAAAAGCTCTAAGTCTTTGGGGTGGAAGTCAGGGAAACCAGCAGCCTCGACATGCGCCCCTAACGTCTCTTTATCCTTCCCCAGCTTTGCAAGGATGCAGTCGGGTACATCAACGCCCATCTTCTCCTTCACAATTCGGGAAATCCCAAGAGTTCCTTCTGCCTTAACCAGCTTCAGGCGGAACTCATCGATTGCCCGCGTCACGCTCACATACTCGCCCAGACGGTGAACTTTCTCCTCATAGGTCCTCCTCTCCTCGGCATGCTGAGCCCGTTCGGCCGCCACTTTCTCCATAAGTCTCTTTGAGACAGCCTCCATCTTGTCAACCCCTTCCTCATAGATGCCGAGGTGAGCAGCAACCTAGTCCTCAGCATCATCAGCTCTCTCACGTAGCGTCTCTCTCTCTCTCTCTCGATCCAATTATTGGCCTTGGACTTGTATTCTCTTGCCCTTTTGCGGTACTTAGACATGTTCCGCTTCAGCCTTTTCACCTTGTTTTCTTCGGCCAGACATTTCACGTACCTCTCGCCGACGAGGTTGACAGTGTTGAACAGCTACAATGAGTAAGCAAACACAGTCAAAACTTGCAAATTTAAAGATCAAGGGAATTTGAGAGCGTACGCGAGACTAACCTTGACCAACAAGACGGACGCTTAACAGATGAGCTTCTCCTCGACCATTTTCTTTGGGGAACCGCACGCTGAACCTTTGAGATTATGAAACAGCTGAAGCTCATCTCACGATCCTCACCGCGTGGGACCTCAACTTGGTAGGCCATATCAAAGCCGAACGAAGAGCCCCATAAAGATCCCTCAATTTGGACCCTCTTGCAAGTGCGAGTCGCGGACGACTCGTCAAACTCGGCTGGCCTCTTTGAATTCTTCCGCTGAACCGGGTCCATCACCTCCTAACGCTGCACAATCTAAAGCCTCAGCATAACGCTCCTCGACCTCGAATACTCCATCAATGAATTTTTCAAGCGCAACCACAACATTCTCTCGACCAAGAATTAGAAGCTCGTTGGCAAACTCCTCTGGATAACCTGTCTTTTTTCTACCTCTTTTTATTCTTTGCCTTGACGCTGCATGACGAGGCCACATCACACATTTAGCACAATTTAAAAAAAAATTGAGGAAGCTAGGGAGTACAGCCTTACCTTCTCTCACTCTCCTCAAGTTGCGCATAACTTCGTCAGTATGCATGTCCGGCCACCAACGCGCACTAAGCTGCTTGATTCGATTGAGGTCATCCAAAAAATTCTCCGAAAGGCTCTGAATGGCGGCGGATGACGATCTACAAGATATTTGAACGATTAGTATCATATTGGAATTTAAAGAAAAAAGTTAGAATTCTATCAGGATTTTCGTTCCAAACAACACGATAAAAGCACCAAGGACACAAAACTGAGGCACTATCAATGTGGACAAAGAAGTATCGATCTCGCCAACCATTAATCTTGCTAGGGAATCTATAGGCGACCCCGTGTCCAGGTTTCGAGTTCACATAACAAGTCCCATCCTTACTAGGATTCACACAGAGACGAGTGACCTCCTCGAAGAAGTGGCAGGTTACACTAACACCGCAATTTGCACCGAGCATAACAAACACCATGATATTCTTGACCGCAACAGGAGACAACTGCGTGAAAGCCATCCTCTGATAAGCATTGTACTTAACAAGAAGTTGTGGCAAAGGAAATGGTATATCGTAGTCCTTAGAGAAGTACTTGTAAAGGCAGATGTATCCGAGTGGAGGTGACCACGACCTCTTTGACGGCCTCGGCACACATAGACAAAAGGAATTTTAATATGGTACATGTTTACCATTGCCCACAAAGTCGCTTTTCAACTCCGAGAAAATGGCACCTTCAACGACCTCAACCACTGCGCGACCTGACGACATTATGGAAGCTCTACGGGGCGGTTAACCTCTCACCATAATCAGTGTCCGAGAAACCCTCCACACCATCTTCAATCACTGGCCCTATGTCCCTCAGCGGGTCGTCAGGACAAACATCTGCCTCGTCAACCCTATTCTCGGAGCCAGAATTCCTTGAACTACCTCCTCCTTATTCCTTAAACTGGCCTCGGCTTCAGAATTGTTTCTTTGTCTGGCCTTGTCATCGATTCCTTGGATAGCCTCGGCATTGTTTCCTTGTCTGGCCTCATCATTAATTCCTTGTATGGCCTCGCCAGTTTTTCCTAATCTCGCCTCGTCATCGTTATCTTCTCTGGCGTCGATAGTGTTTCCTAATCTGGCATTGGCATTGTTTCCTTGTCTAGCCTATGCATTGTTTCCTTGTCTGGTCTCGGCAGTGTTTCCTAATTCGGCCTTGTCATCGTTTCCTTGTGTGGCCTCGGTGTTGTTTCCTGAATTGGCCTCGGCTCCACTTCTCTTGTCAACCTCGGCATTATCAACAAACTCAACATCAGCCTCATTTCCTTTGGTTTCAACGTACGGAGCGAGGACCTCTCCACCTTAGCATCACCAAGCAACCAATCAGGCTCGGCACCAACCCTTGACGGCGATCGCCTCACACGAATGAGGTCGACCTCAGCTGGTAAACTCACATCGCTCGACCCAGACGAGCTCGCCGAGGACGATAATATCACCTTTGATGGCGACGAGCACGAAAGGATTCCCCAGATGCACCTTGGTGCATGATCACAACAGTGGAAAAGAAACTAATCACGTAGAGAGAAAAAGAAGAGAGAGAGTACCTGGCTGTAAGGATTCCCGAAGTTATGAGGGAAATTTTTCACTTCTCCTCTTATTTATAGAAGTATGGCGCGGCAACCGAGGAGTCACGCCGTTACGAGCACGAAACCCTAGAAGTTGCGCTGTCGCCAAACGAACAGGTCAAATCATCCACATGATTCAGTTAATCAGAATGTGACACGTAGCAGTAGTATCCATGTGCGCCAACGATCTATTCTAAGTTTGGAGACTACGTCCTCATCATCGTTCTCGTCACCAATATTTGTTGGAGGTGGCTTACAACCCTATAGGCCCACATGGGATCTACTGCCAAGGCACAGTCACGGCCAATAATGATCAGTCATATTGTCGACTGCGTGCCATGTCGCCGCAAGCTCTGCCACGTTGTCAACTGCGTGCCACGTCATCTGATATCTCCAAAGCTTATTGGGCTTGGCCCGTATGTAACTTGGGCATGGGCCTCACCGACCAGCCCATCAGCCCACTAAGCCAGCAAATACTCCTATAAAAATAAAGATTTTTACCATATTTGGGATCCTGGTTTTTTCCAAAAAAAGACAGAGAATCACTGACATTTTGTACTGAGAACTCTGACTTTGCCACTTCTGTAATTAGCCTTTTCCACTTAATAAGACAGACTTTCCAACATCATTTTTATCTATATTTGACCTAGTACAAAATCTAGTACAAACAGTAACCAATTAAATGAAACCACAAAAAAAGCTATAGGCTCAAATCAAATCCAAATCCTAATGGCAAATTGTATAGACTTCCCGATAGTAGCACCAATTTGATGTAAGCATTTGCATCAACTCTTCGTAAAGAGGCCGAGATCCAACTGTCTACCTAAGCATGTTGGTTATAAAAACATGTCTAACACTCGAATAATACAACAAATGCAAACATTTTGTTGTTGGAAGCACCTGAGCTTCGAATCCACATGGAATCTAGAATTAGCAACAATAGGATTGCAAGGTGTTGACTCAATTTATAATAATCAATTCCTTTTGCTTTCACTTAATATATTTCAAAAGATATCTCTCTCATTTGCAATGAGCAAATGGTAAAGAAATTGATTTAAGAAAATTGGGTTATAAAGTGAAAAATTACAACTACATGCTTGAGATTTTTAATAGATGAATGATTTCCTCTAAACAGAATTGGATGGAATTTATACACAAGATAGCTACAAGAGTAAGCTTTAATTCGGTGGTTGTTTGAAGACATTCTGACAATTGGTTAGGAAGATATGATGATTTCTCTCAAGATATGTCATTCTGCCGCGAATATTTGTATTTTTTTAGTTGGATCCGACCTGGTTTGTCTCGGGTCGATCCAACTCTTTTTGGGACTTTGTAATTCTATTCTCTATGGGTTAAAAAAATAATTATACATTTTAGTTTCCAACCTTCTTAGGGAGAGTTGGATCCAACTTTCTTAGGAAGAGTTGATACTTTGGTGAGAGATTACTTTAAAAGACTTTGTTTTTCAAGTGGATCTTCAAGGTCAAACCATCTATTTAGATTTTCTTCTTAATCTCTTTTCTTAATCATCTTCATTATGGCTTGTTGAGTTGAAGGTTTGATAGTTCTAGCTTTTGATTATTGGCTTTTGATGTTTAAGGTGCTAGATTCATCAACTTGAGATGTTCGTAAAGCTAGATTTGATTTAGTCTCTTGAATCTAGATGTTAGGAATTTTATTGCCCACAAGATGTTTGATAAAATTCTGAATGAACTAAATTAGTGTTTCATATATTAGATAGAGATTTATTGTCTTCTTGAGCATCTTTAGCATATTATAATTTTCTTAAATGATTTTCTTTACCATTGACTCATTGCAAATGAGAGAGATATTTTTTGAAATAGATTAAATGAAAGAAAAAAAGAATTGATTGTTATAAATTGAGTCAAAGCCTTGCAATCCTATTGTTGCCAATTCTAGATTCCATATGAATTTGAACCTCAAGTGTTTCCAACGACAAGTTGTTTGCATTTGTTTTATTATTTAAGTGTTAGAAATGTTTGTATTACAAACCTATTTAGGTAGACAATTAGATCTCGGCCTCCTTATGGAGAGTTGATGCAAATGCTTACATAAAATTGGTGATGTTGTCGAGGAGTCTATGCAATTTGCCGTTAGGATTTAGATTCAATTTGAGCTTGTAGCTTTTTATTTTGTTTCATTTCATTGGTTACTAAATTCTTTCAACTTTCTTTTAAGGTACAATCACAAGGGAGAAAGCATGGTTGATATAACTTCCTTGTTGAAGGCTATGTCTCATTCTAGATTTTTTTTTTAACTTAAAACAAGTTTGAAAAAATGTCAAGGTAGTGGCCTTAAACAAGCGCGCTTGAGAGCCATTTTCATGGTATCCTTGTAAAAAGTTTTTATATCTCTTTGTTTTGCTTCATTTGTTGGTAGCTTGAACGCATTCGGACAAGCAGTTTGGAAGATATAACGATTTTTCTCAATATATGTCATTCTGCCGCGAATATTTGCATCATTTTTAGTTGGATCCAACCTTCTTAGGAAAGAGTTGATACTTTGGAGAGATATTACTTTAAGAGACTTTAATCTTCATTTGGAACTTCAAGATTAAAGCATCTATCTAAAGTTTCTTCTTAATCTTTTCACTTAAATTTTTTCATTATGCTTTCTTGAGTTAAATGTTTGACATATCTAGCTTTTGATTGTTTGATTTTGATGTCGAGGGTGCTAAATTCATCAATTTGAGATGTTCTTAAAGCTAAATGTAACTTAGTTTATTGAATATAGATGTTTGGAGTCTTATTTCCCATAAGGTGTTTGATAAAATTCATGAATGAACTAAAATAGTGTTTCATGTGTTAGATAGATCTTAATTGTCTTCTTGAACATCTTTAGCATATTTTATTTTCTTAGATCAATTTCTTTATCTTTGACTCATTGCAAATGAAAGTGATATTTTTGGAAATAGATTAAGTGAAAGCAAAATGAATTTATTGTTATAGATTGAGTCAACGTCTTACAATTTTATTGTTGTCAATTCTATATTCTCTGTGGATTCGAACCTCAAATGCTTCCAACGACAAGCTGTTTGTATTTATTGTATTATTTGAGTGTTAAACATGTTTGTATAGCCAACCTGCTTAGGTATACAGTTAGAACTTGGCCTCCTTATGGAAAGTTGATACAAATGCTTACATCACCATTATTGAGACCGAGATATCCCTTTTCTCTAAACTCCATATTCCATTAAGAATACCACGTAGAGCTCCCTTTGAAGGTAATTTGCCATTAAAATGGCCTAGTATATAAATTCCTTCCATCGATGTTGAGTCTTCTTTATAATGTCAGATGGAAGTTTGACAAAGAGCTTACCGGATTCAACGGTGAAAGGAGTTCATGTCTTCTTCAGCGTACCAGAGGAACCTAATAAGAGGTCCCACCAAGTGGGCTTTATTGACGGTAAGATAGCTTCATGATTTCAAATCCTATTGAGGGTTTGCTGGAGCAATTTTTGGTCGATTCTTCTCGGGAGGGGCATAGCTGGCAAGAGGAGACTTTGTTGTGGTCTCAGGGACGTAAACTGAACAGAGGAACAGACAAGGCTTGGCTAGAGTTTGCTTTGCTCTAGAGAGCATATTTCTTTTTAGAGCAGCCAGACGAGGAGGTTTTGCGAGGACATTTCTTTTTCGTTATCGGAGAAGAAGGGGGACGGCGGCGACTGGGAGAAAAGAAGGGCTTGACTTCATGAAAGTTTGCTCCAACATTACTCAACACTCCAATACGTAGCACAACGTAGAAGAGCTGAAATTCTCAATGAGAGAAAAGAACTCTAAAAGTGAACGAGAGAGAAAGGAGAATCGAATTGATTTGATCTTATTGTTGATCCTCTCTATTTCTCCGTTCTCTTATATATTTAGTTTCTTCTAACGTGTACTTCAAGCTATCCTTTAAAGATTGTTTTCAAGAAAAGAAGAAGACTGAATATTTGTTTAACCGAATCCTTAGAACTTATCCAAATATATTATAACATGTTCAATTCAATTTGTTAAACAACAATCGTTCAACAAAAACTTGCACTAAACCAACATACTCAAAACAATTTATACGACAAATAGGTAATTTTTACAGATTATGTTGGCAATTTCTAGAATGTCCCTCAACTTGAACTCAAAAGATAGAGTTTCAATTCTATAAGTACGCCGCGTTGACAAAAACTTCATCAAACGTGATACAATAATTCAAGTGGAACTGGTAGTTGAGGTCAGCCTCTTCTAGCCTTTTATCAATTATTTTTGACTTTCTTTCCTTTAAGATTATTATCATCTCATATATACCTCCTAGATTTGCATAGTTACCTCAACGCACCCTACTCAAATTCCTTCTTTCTTTTTTGTATATTTAGATCGATAAAAAATAACCAAAAATAGCATATAACACAACATAAACTATATATTTGTTCCCAATAATTTAAACTGAAAACAATTCTTCAAATTGTAATCACAAAAATTACCCTAAGGGTTGATTAGAACAATTAAAAGTATTGGGGTGGATTATTATGTAATAAACAAAAAGGTTGTGGGCTTTTACGTGAAAACACCAATTCCTACCATTGCTGAAAATTTCAGAAACGCGTTTGCTTTATCTCGAATCAGAGAGGGAGACATGTAATCTCATCCCTTATATTTCTCTATAGTTTCTATTTCTCATATTTTTCGTTACCCAGAATCCGAGAATCTCTCATTCTTTTACACATTGAGATCAATCTCCAATTTCTTTCTTCTTCCATCTTTCTTCATTTGATAAAATCATGTGTCCATTGAGGTTCTTATTGGTGTTCTTCTCTGCGGTTCTCGCCGGTTATTTCGCGTGGAGTACGATGAATTCTTCGCCGGAACTCATCTCACCCATCTCACCCGTCGATTTGAATGAGAAACAAGAACTCAATTTCAAGAAGGTAATCAGATTCATCTCGTTGCTTTTTATCTGTAGTTTCTTTAGTTTTGAACAAAAATTCTGATTTCTCTTTATTGTTCAATGGCGATTAACAGAAGATGGAGAACGGGTTTTGGGTATTTGTTGATATGGCGAGCGGAAGATATCTATGGAGGAATTTCAAGGAGATGAGAGGAAAAAGTCAATGAAGAGGATGATGATGATGATGAATACATTCACTAGTCTGTTTTTTGGTCTCTTCTTTGTGCAGAATAATAAAATACGTAGACGAGTAAATTTGTACTAATTCTTCCAAAGAATTTTGTAACTCTTGATAATTTGATTTGTAATCTGGAAAAAGAACACAAAAAGTTTCTAACTTGCAAGCAATTTTTTTCTCTTTACCAATCAATTTCTCCAAGATCCGAAATTAATAAAAAATACAAATAATAATAGGATACACTTCTTGTCTTAAGAAAAATTGGAATAAGGAGCATGAAATTTAGCTATTTACAACCTAAACTTTGAGATTAAACTGACGTAGTTGTGAAACTTAGACAAGATTCAGGTTGAGTCACCTTGAAGCTTGATAGACATGTATAGGAGGGTAAGAAGAGCTCCTTGTGGAAGAGGAGCATGTCTAGCTAAATTGGAGCCAACCCACATGGCCACTACCACAAGAACCACAACGCTGCTACTAGCTTTTCCACAGAGCCAACTCGCGAATGTTAAACAGAGTGTGAGAAGGATGCCGCCTTTTCCCCAAGAATCCAAGCGATCATGAATCCGACCTTTGTAACCCTTGTCGAGTTCCTTGTCAAGCAAAGCTGTGAATGTGCTAAATGTGAGAGATGCTAGACAACCAACTGTATATAGAAGGAACATCGATAAGAAGGCAGATTTGAAAACTTCAAGAAAAGAGTCTCTCTGTTCTTCTCCTGTTTCTTCTTCTTCTTCTTCTTCTTCTAGTGGTTCACAGTCCGTTTCACTGTGGAAATGTGAGTTTGGGTATGTAGAATAGAATTCATAGAATTTCTCGTGTCTAGAACTGTGTCTTTTCTCAGACCACCTGTAATAATACTTCATGGCATCTTCAACCTCAGGGGTGAAGTTGTGCCTTTTCGCTCTATGGAACCGGGGAATTTTCTTGATGTTTAAGTGCTCTGTCGTACTGATTCCTTGAAGGCTTCATTAGATAGTACCTTTTCAAACAAAAGTTACAGGTAAAAGTGAATAAGATTCCATCGGTTGAGTACTAGATTGGCTGAAAACTTGTGGTTAAGCACTCAGATATGAGTCCTAGAAAGGGAAAAGAAGCATTAGAAGGAAATCCTACTTCGTACGAACAATGAACTCTCTTGAATAGCTCTCCTGCTTTAGAGTCCTTATTTACATCAGGATGAAACTGCAATAGCAACACAAGAGTCCACAATAAGGGCTGAGGAAAATAAGATTGGCAGAAGAAGATAGACACAGGCTGATGACTTGATGATGATGATGATAAACAAAGGCAAACTATATGCTACAAATTAGTTTTATATTTCTCCAAATCACAATTTGGAAGCCATGAAAACTGTTGCTTTCACTACTGAATTTCATGTCTTCCAAGCATAAAAATTTATCAGAGAGACTCTGATCCATCACGGAACTTCCATGGTTATTAAAAACCAGGTACTGATTGCAATTTCATATCGTAAGCATGATCGAATCTCGGAGATCCATGATTGCTATCTCGGAAACAACAAAACGAAAAGAGACCAAATAAAGTCTTAACCTTTCGAGCGAGTAGGCGATAAGCTCTCTTGATGTCAACTTGTGTGGCGTTCCGAGCGATTCCCAAAACACCATAGTGGTTCTGACCGCCGGTACTAGAAGACGCTGAAGAAGTAAAAGTCGTTTTCGAGCGATTACGGTGCCTCCGACGGTGGTGGCATAGGTCTCTGGCGAAAGGATTAGACGAGGGCGGAAGGAGGAGATAGCCGGAGATGGAGGATGAGAATCGACGGCAGCTCTTGATTGGGATGGGTCCCACAAGAAGGTGAGTCTGCATTATCTTCACACACTCACAGGTCCCAAACGGACAAAGGACGTTAAAGTGGTGAAAGAGAAGAAGCTTTCTCGTTGAACTGACGGGTCAGATTAATCGGATCTTTGTGATGCTTGTAATCTCGATTATGGGCCTTTGATATTGGGCTTGATGTACATCATTAAAATCCAATCAAAAGAACTCAATAAAAGAAACCCAACATTTTTAATTAGAATATAATTTGCACAATATAATTTGGAGAGTTTTGGATACTTTATAGTTATAGATCCAGTGTGGCGATTTAATTACCAAAAAAGAAGAAAAACTACTAAATATCTTGTTCATTTCGATATTCAATAATTTGTTTTATCTGTTGTTAACTATAATTTGATTTAGTATGTATTGGGACAAATAATGTAAAATTTACAAACGTTATTTATTGAACTTCCTCAAATCGTGAATATAAGCTATAGATTTGGATGCTATATAAGGAGTAGACATTAATGGATCTGAATGTACTGATTCTTGAGCTACTATAAACGAAAGAGATGGCTATGATTAAAATGTTTAAAGTCGATCATAGTATCCACCAAAAGAAATTTGAGCTCTTGCCACTGGAAGACCTTTCATCACAGATATTGCTTGATTTAGCTTTGTTGCTTGCTTCACTACTTCGTTCATTCTCTGCATTAAAACATCTCCAAGGTCAACATTCCCATATCTTGTAAGGAAATGTAATTACGGAACAGTGACGTTATTCCAAACGTGTTATCTTAATAAGACGCAAGAAAAGATAAAATAAATATCTTCTCTACAATTATTGATTGTTTACTTAGATACGTAAAACGCCATACCACCAAAAGCATCCTTATCACTTTGGTCGGATCAAAGACCCAATTTACCAAATACCTAAATTTGTAATTAATCATCAAATCACCTATAAATCTTTTAATTATAAACACGAAATACAGTAAATGTCAATCTCAATAATTTTCCTTGATTATTTGATTAGGGATAGAATCATGAATTTACCTTATTATCATCAGAGTAAATCTGGAACCTGAGGATCTGGTTCTTGTTCCGACAACCTTGGATGCTAGTGTTATGTCCTAAGAAGAAGACACAGATGCTGGCTGCAGCAGCTGCAACACCAAATGAACATATTGCTCCAATTCCATTGAGACTTTTCAGCCATAGATTCATTCTTTCTTCACGTATGTTCTCATCTTTTACCAAATCTTTCTTGCTCGTCAAGTTACTACATTCTTCAACTTCTAATCCCATGATTTCATCGTAGTACTCTCCTCCTAACCCTCGTTCCCATTCAGAGTGTTTATCATCGTTTGTGAGTCTCGCTGGTAAGTCTAATTTCATGTCGGCAAATTCGGTTTCCTTCGTTCTCTTGACGATGGTTATTCTGGGAGACGGAAGAGACTCCACCATCGGTTCTGGGTCTGAGAAATCCGGATCCAAGTACTTCTTGTGATCTGCGTCGCCCACAGGAGATACGGGTTCCCAGGTTATGGGAATTTGGAGGAGTTGTGTGGGGACCACTCGATCTCTGATTAAGAAGCTCTGTTTTTCCGACAGAATCTTGTCTTGAGCAGATGATGTAATCCATGTCGAAGCTTTTCCGTGTCTTTCTGATCATCTTAGTCGCTTCATGATCCTCTTCATGATCAACATCTAGACCCTTGTAATTGTTTTTCGGGAGTATTTCCCACTCCTCTAGATCCATCTCCTCCGAGTTCTTAGATTTCTTTTCTCCGATTAGGGTTCTCGAATATAAGAGAGAGAGTTTTTCTTTTTCTGTTTCTTTTTTTCTCAATGATGTTTGGTGAATTTGAGGAGAGACGTCACTCTCCCTAATGGTTATGAAGTGGTTTCTAAATCCTTAAATAGATCAAAGAAGAAGAAGAAAAAACAGACACTTATATGGTTAATTAGGTTGTTGTTTGACCAATTAAAAGGTGTAATCACTGTTAGAATAGATAAATCAAGTGTTTATTAGGGAATATTTTCAGGGTAAAGGGTTTTCAGGGTAAAAAAGTTAGAGCTTATCTATAAGACGTGAAGTGACAAAAGAAGATGTTGCCATTTTAGGACCCACTTTAAGAAGTATTGATTGTCTTCTTTGACAACATCCATTTTCTCTATGATATTTTATGTCTTTTAAGTTTTAACTCACTATTTGGTTTCTAATAATATATAACCATGATTTAGTTAGAGCAGAACCCTATATCGGTTCTTAACTTTATTTTAATCACAACAAATCATAAGACCAAATTTAAGAGCTCTTTTATTACCATTGGGTTCCAATGGTGGGGTTCTTAAAATGAAAAGATTCAAAAACAGAACAACTTAAAATGAAAAGATTCTTAAATTGAAAGTGTTTCAATTATGAAAGTGTATCAGCATTAATCATTTTCTGTTTTACAAATCAATACACAAGTGTATGAAAACTCAAAACACAAACATAGCAAACATCATCAACTTCTTCCTCTGCTCTTCCTCTGCTATGTACGAATCATCATCAACTTCTTTCTCTGCCTTCTGATATTGCAAAGGAAAAAAACAGAGTTAGAAGCCATCAACAACAAGTACAACATATATGATCGAGAAACTGACATTTTGTGACCATCACCCTGCAAAAAACAGAAAGAGTTAGAAGCCATCAACAACAAGTACAAAGTTACAACCAGAACAACAAGTATAGAACCAAGACAGAACAAAACCGAATATCATTGCAAGCCGAACAGAACAAAAACAAAGACAACCGAGTCTAACAAAGACATATTACAGAACATAACACAAAACAAAGAACATGAGTTACATACCAAAAGACCTATTACACAACATTACATACCAAATACCTATTACAACTAATTTCCAGGGCAAATTATAAGGCTAAGACGAGTTCAACATGTCATTAATGAGTTTGTTTTTGAGTGCCATTTCGATTTCGGAGAGAGGGTCTACTTTTGCAAGGAGACTGTCCAACAACTTGTGCTTGAACAGCTTCTCTTTCATCTCCAAATCCTTCTGTTTTATCTACCACATACTTTGAAACTCTAAGAGAGTTTTGCCTTCTTCGGATGCCTTGCTCACTGCCTTTTTGGACTTACCTTTTGAAGCTTTAACACCAGCCGGACGGATTTGGTCTTCTTCATGACTAACCGTAGCAGAAGATGAAGACTGCATTGAACCTGCCTCAGTCCTTCTATGCTTTGCCACTGGAGTACCTTCTCCTTGACACCACTTCTGATCATACCTTAGTTCTCTCCAACCATGCTCCATAGTGAACTTTTGCTTATGATCATTGAAGAAGATGTGATGAGCCAACTTCATCACATCATTCTCATTATGTCCACTTGTTCTCTGTTTTGAGGCAGCCTCAAAACACCCTACGAACTTGCAGACCATGTCATTGATATTCCTCCACCTTTGCTTGCAGTGACTAGGCTCCCTCTTTGGCATACCTATAATCTTAGGACTAGCACCATAATAGTCTGCTATCCTTTTCCAGAACGCCTCTGCCTTTTGCTCATTACCAATGATCGGATCCTTACTGGTATTGAGCCACACACTTATGAGCACCATATCTTCTGCGGGAGTCCACTTCTTTCTCATCCTTCGATCCTCAGCATCAGGTGGAGCTTCAATAGTAGTCTCATCCCACTGACTACTAAACAGAAGAGTCTCTGATTCACCAAGTTGAATACTTGGTGAATCCCTATCATACATGGTGGGTGAACGGTTTTGGTGTGCTTGTTGAATATTCAACAGATCCATAAAGCCAGAAGACTGGCTTAATGAATAACGTGTATCCATTCAAGTGTGATTTAGATGACACAAAATGAAAACAGAAAAGCAGAAGACAGAATTGAAGATGAATACTCAAAGAAGAAGGCATACACTTAAATATAGAGAAATGAAGAAACATTAACACACAGAAGCAATAACTTCCATTACAACCTAACCTAACACCAACACAATTAACTTCCATTAACTAACCACTAGCATTAACACAGAGAAGCAATAAAATGTCTTATCATGAATTCTATGCAACATTAAAACTAACCACTAGCATTAACCACTACCACAATTAAACTTGCAACAGTAAAGTCTTATCATGAATTACTAACACATATCATAAACCATCAACCCATATCGTATAGATGTCACTTAGCATTACTAAATAGAAAACATTCTTTGTCATTTAGCATTACTAAACAGAGAACATTCTTTGTCACTTAGCATTCTTTATCAAAGAAAATAACATGCTTCTCAAAGAACACATATCAATGCGTTCTTTATCAGAGAACATTCTTTGTCACTAAACAGAGAACTAACCTGAGTTGCTTCTCTGCTTCTCCTTCACGCATCATTGCCCAACCTGCTTCTCTGACCTGCTTCTCCTTCACACTCCGACCTGCAGCCACCACAAGCCACTTGTGAGGTAAACACAGAAATAATGCAGAACACGTTGATAAGTTGCAGAGACATACCCAATAAGACATCAACGTGGTAGATATACATACCCCATAATCGTCCAATTCCACATTAGATCACATGCAAAACATCCAATTCCACATTAGATCAAATTCCAGATATCACAAACATCAAACATCAAAACATCAAAGACCCCTAAATCCGAATATAAAACCCCACAACAGAGAGGCCCAAAATTCAAAAAAACCCTAAATCGGAAACCTATATTCGGAAAATTCCAAAAACATAAACCCTATTCTAAGAACCGAACATGATATAAAGCATGGATTGATCGGAAATTACCTTGGATACGGAATCAAAGCCGCATGCATCGGCGGACCTTCCGATTTCTTCGAGAACCTCCGATGGTGATATGTTCTCGACTGTTGGAGGTGCCCTTGGAAGCTCCGATGCTGTTTCGAGACTTCCGAGAAGAAGAATAGGCCCCTCTCACTGGCGACTGCAAATCGCCTACGAATTGCCTAGGGAGAGGAGAAGACAAAAGAAAAGAGATGTTTTCGCAAATGACCGAAGGTTGTAACCCCAGTCTAATTTTTTTTTTGCCGCACGCCTCGACCAATCAGATCACGACACGTATGCAGGTCTTAGCATTTCCAGCGTTTCCTTTTTAAGACCGGTTCTTAGATTATACCAACCCAAACCAATTAATTTATTGCAATAAATTAGAAGAACTCCTCTTAATTTTAGTAAGACCCAGCTGATGGAGGTGGTCATAGATGATAGTTATGAAGAAGTCCTGAATTTCCTAGTTTATAAATTAAGACGTCACGCCTAGGCGGCTATTTAAATTTCTTATATATAAATTCACATATTATTGGTGCTGGATAAGTGTATTGAAGTTTACAGATATAGAGAGGAAGAGTATTCCAACATAAACTTGATACCAAAACATGAACGTTTTTCATATTTTGTTTTGTTTGTTTCGTACATATAAGTAAATTATTACCAAATTAACCGACAAAAACGAAATGACTAAAAAGAGAAGAAGATGTGTTATACAAGTCACTAGTTGAAAGTCATTTTCAAAGGAGAAAAAAAGATAAAAGATAGTAATGCAAGGAAAAATCAATTAAAGTTCAATTGACAAATGTAAACAGAGCACGTCATTCACTTTTCTTCTTATTATATTTTCACTATATTATTATCCTATAGGAAAACATATTCTCAGAGCTATACATATGTAATTGTTGATTTAGAAATAAAACAAGGGTAATTAGAAAAGGTAATTACTTTTCTCTGATTTCATGTTTGATTAAGTTATTTTACATATGGAATTAATCTTGAGCTTAAAGCATCTTAAATTCTTATAGTCGAGAAAATCAAATTGGTGCACGCTCCTCAACTAAAGATTTCTTAGTTGAAAATATCTAAATAAGAGATTCAACTGTCACATGCACACGAAAAATGATAGGGATACAAAATTCAATATGTGAACCAAAGTGATCCACAACTCTGACAAGTTTCTTTCACATACACTGTACAACACAAATGTGTCCATCTCTAGTACCAATTAAACCAAACCATTTGTAATATGTAAAAACTGTAGCCAAATCGAAGTGGACCTAGGACAAGAATATTCAAAAACGGAGGAAATATATTCACAAAAGAAGCATAAAATGATTTACACACATAGAACTCTAAAGTTGCAGAAACATATCAGTCAAGGAACTCTCACAATAAGTGAAGTAATCTAAACTAAACTCATTGACAATGAAGGATTTTCAGAATAATCTTTTTAGGCTAATTCTGATGAAGATTTCCTAACGAGACTGATGCAAGTGCCTTCTTTGTTCTTTCTTGGAAATTCCTTGTTTTGGTGAGTGTTAGTTTCATCCATAGCCTCCTCAAATCAATCATGTGCAGGGCACGAACAAAACATTGGCTAGTCTCACTGAGAATTCCTAAAATCAGATGTTGAACATACAATGCCCATAAGGATTTCAAGCGCGATCCCATGATGGGAGAAGGTCGATATTGCCAGTTTCAAAGATAAAAACATTAGTGAAAGTACCATCTGATCAGGTTATCATCGGTGTCCAAGCTTGTTGGTTCAACTTCATTCACATACTGATACTGCATAGGTTTAAAACCTGGAAAGCCACAGGGGTACACCAAGTTGAACTTGTTATACGATTTGAACTGATTGAACATGTTTTTCAAGGGATTTGACAAATTGTGTGCTAATGTATTCAGATACAGCAGCAAGCACAAACAGACACGTAGTCTGAATTTTTGATAAAGAACGCTCTCACTGTTGTTCCTTGTAAAACTGAATCAGGGATGCAAGATCCATGGTATCACATCTTCAATATTTGATTTCTCATCAGAATTGAAGGCAAGCTATGGATAACATACCTGGAGAACACACTGAAAGGAGACGCCAAGAAAAAGAAGATGAAAACATTTAGCCTTTTAATGGATAAGCTGCTACTCATGAAACAACTTTATTTTGATAAAGAACTCATGAAACTACTTCATAAGGCTAAAAGGTTGGTATAGCACAACATATTAACCTACATTTGTTGATCACCCAAATAAACAAAAATAAAATAAGCATGTCAAAAAGAGAAAACAAACACACACATCATTCATATTTTGTCATCTTACTGAAATTATTTGTCATGGATCAGTGTAATACAATGATTGATTCTCTGGTAAGTACTAAAAATCTGACAAGCAAATTTGAAATCCTTTCTAAATCAAAATCTGCAATACCCAAATTTCTTGTTCTGAATGACTCAAATGGACCCTTGGCCTCACTATATCAGATATGATGCAGATAAGATATATACATATTCTATAGTTGGAGTAAGTTCTTACGATGGTAAAGCTTGAGATTTCTCAACAATCAGGTGCTTTATGTGAGGAAACTTTGAAGCCAAAACATCAAACTTTTGGCGTACTACACGTGAAAACGGGCACCGTGAGTCATAAAATAGTATGAATGTATACACATTTCCATGGTTTGCATCCATGAGTCTGTCAAGCAACTCTCGTCCACCTGCATTAGTAAAAACACAAATTTAGATACTTCGCGAGTTACAATAATGAGCAGAGATCTATGTCCACACCCTATGTAGAAGCAAAAACAAATTAATTTTGAAGTAACTTCTTTGCTGCATTTCAACACAAGAAGAGCTTAAAACCGTGCAGAAGACATGAAGACACCCTGTTGGTAGTTTCACATGTATAAAGACATGCATTTAAATATATTACAGGCATGCGTTCAGAGATATCCTAAATACGGAGAAACAAGTATAATCGTCGCGGATATACACTTGTTATACCTAAAGTTCCAATCTTATAAGCTAGCATAACTAACGCTAGAGCAAAAAAAACTATAAAGGTGACTTATGACATGCCACAACACTAAAATGACATGATGCCAAACATGGACAAGAGGGCATGATCCTTGCAAATCACATTATGGTAGAGAGCTATCATTTGAACGTTCATGGGATAAATTTCTCATCTTTAAGTTTATCAAAATTGAAGATTAAAAACGCTATAAACCCAACACATTGAATTTCACATCAGACGTATCTAACATAAATCATACCAAATCCAGCAAAACTGAGGCGAGACATACCTCGATGGGAGGAGGGCCCGGATAGAGGTAGCTGGGGCATTTTCGCTGGATCACAAATTGGAAAACCTCAAATTCGTGATCGCAAACGTCAACGGTGAATCAAGAAGGTAAGCATAATCCAACTATCGGAGAGAAGATGATTATGAAGACCAAAAGAATCATTGATTTCAGAAACCAAAATCTATGTCAAAAGAGAAAGAGAGAGATCAAAATTCCACAAATTCGCAACAACTGTCTTTTTGAGATTTGTTGAGATACGTAGTTAAGAAATATTCTATATTGTATTTTACTTGGGGTTTAGGTTGAACTTATATGTACAACAGCTAACAGTACGAACCAAGGAGATTATGATCAAGGCTGTTGAATTTCATGTTGCATCGGATTCGTGATACTCACTGTAAACGGAATGGTCACGAAGTTTCAAAATTTTTTCTCCTACATGATTTTCCCGATTGGTATATCGAGCAACAGCAACATCGTGGCTCTTCATCATCCCATGCGAGAGGAGGTCGATCTGGTAACACCTTCAATCGTGGACGTGATCGTGCTAACTCTGCCGGAGTAGCTCCTTCGTCTTCTTCCGCCATGTTCCCAACATCGGATTAAGTGTCTTAGTTGATTCATCTTCTTCAATCAGAATACACAAGTCATGCTACTGAAAAAGCGTCTAGTAAACCTATAATCTCGGATGTTATACTTGGTACAGGTGCCTCATATCACATGACTGACAACAAGTCATTAATTGGTGATGTCAGTCTTATTGTATCATCGAAAGTTACCTTTCCTGATTGGAGAAATTCTCGTGTTACACATACTATCAATTTTGCTTTGAGAGATGATTACTCTCTTGATAATATGCTCTATGTCCCGAATTTTAATTGCACCTTAATTTCTCTCTTGGAATTACTAAAGCAAACTGGTGGAATTGCTTTGTTTACTGATATGTTTCTTACATGACCGTTTTATGAGGATCCTGATCGGAGCCGGTGAAAAGAGAGATGGGGTACTACTTCACATGCTTAAAGGTTCCTAAAGTGAGTCATGCAGTCACTGTGAAGGTTTCTCCCAATGTTCTATGGCATAGACAACTAAGGCATCCTTCTTCTAAAGTTTTGCATTGTTTAAATTTGATCAATAAATCTGATGTTGAGTTCAACACAAGATCATGTGATGTTTGTTATCGAGCAAAACAAACTCGTAATGTTTTTTCATGAAAGTTCTAATAAAGCTTGTGCACCTTTTGATTTGATACATTGTGATTTTTGGGGACGATATAGAACACCATCATCGTCTGGTGCCACATATTTCTTGAATATTGTTGATGACAACTCACACGCTGTTTAGGTACTTTTGATGTTATCAAAACAGTAGTGGCGCAGTTAATTCAAATTTTTATACTAAATGGCAACTCGTCAATTTGGAAAATTAGTAAAGGCCATATGCTCGGATAATGGCAGTGAATTCATGATCTTCTCCAAATATTCATGAAAATAGAATTCAACATCAAACGTCATGTGTTGATAGTCCACAACAAAATGGATGTGTGGAGAGAAACAACATACGCATTTTTTATGTGGCACGCCTATGTCTCTTTCAAGCGAAACTACCTGTTCGTTTTTGAGGAGAAAGTGTTTTAACTGCGGCACATCTCATTAATAGAACATCAACACCATTGCTTCATAACAAAATACCTTATGAGATACTTCATGGCACATCTCCTTCATATGATGCATTGCGTGTTTTTGGATGTCTAGCATACGTGCATCGAAGGTCCAGAGACAAAGACAAATTTGGTATGTGAAGTCGACGATGTTTGTTGGTAAAATGGCTTGGAAGTTGTTTGATGTTGAAACCATTGAGTTTTTCTATAGTAGGGATGTAGTGTTTCAAGATGATCAATTCCCTGGAGTAGACACTCCTCCCCTGCCTATTTATACTTCTCCCTCTCCAGGCAGTTCAATATTTGATGATGCCACACCGCTAAATGTTTTGGAAGCTCCAACTTATATTGCTCTTCCACCTACAGTAGAGACAGCTGATATAGTTGAGCTAGCTGCTCCGGTTGATGGTTCTTTTTCACCACAAGTATCACCTACTGATGATCCACCTCAGCCACCTTCTCCGGGGTTACCTGAATTGCTAGGTAGAGGTCAGCGAGCTCGTAAACCTATATCCAATTATTTATTTGATGTTTCTTTTTCTCCCAATCACAAGGGATTCTTGGCAGCAATTACTAATGAAACAAAGCCAATGTCATAAAACGAAACTTGTCTTGATCCAATTTGGAATGATTCTATGGTCGATGAACATACTGCTTTGAAAGTTAATGACACTTAGGAAGAGACAAAACTACCGCCAGGAAAGAAAGCTATAGGCTGTAAGTGGGGTTACCGCATCAAATATCACTCTGATTGTCGTATATCTCGCTATAAGTCTCGATTTGTTGCGCTGAAAAATCTTCAAACAGAGGGCATTGACTACACTGAAACATTGGCCCAAGTATCAAAACAATCGACAATTCAAATTTTACTTGATATCGCAGCCGCAAAACAATGGGAAGTTCATCAATTGGATGTTCACAATGTATTTGTACATGGTGACTTAGATGTAGAAGTATATATGAAGCATCCTCCATGTTTGGAAAGCAAAGATCCAACCACCGTTTGTTGTCTCAAGAAGTCTATCTATGGATTGAACATGCTCCGAGAGGTTGGTTCACCAAACAAAGCACCGCTTTACTCACCAATGGTTTTCTGCAAAGTCAAGCAGATACTTCTCATTTTTCTTACACTATGATGTCTATCTACATATTCTAATATATGTTAATGCTTTCATTGTGGCTGTCAATGATATTCTAATCTTACAAAAGTTTAAGAATTACCTCAACAAGTGTTTTCATATGAAGGACTTGGGCAAGTTGAAGTATTTTTGGGTATAAAGGTTGCATGTAATGAAGATGGATTTTTCTTGTCACAAAGGAAGTATGCTCTTGACATTATTTTTAAAACAGGTTTGTTAGCTACCAAACCTTCTTTAACACCAATATAACCAAATCATAAGCTATCCATAGATTCTAGCAATTTTTTGGCTGATCCTCAGTAGTATAGAATACTTGTTTGTCACCTTATATACTTGACATTCACTCCGCCAGAGCTCTCTTATACAATGCATATCTTGTCTCAATTTATGCAAAATCCGCTTGAGTCACATTGAAATGCAGCTCTTCGCACAGCTCAATATCTCAAAGGAACATCCGAACAATATATCCTTCTACGATCAGATTCAGATTTACATCTTACTGCCTATTGTGATGCAAATTGGGGAGCTTGTCCTCTCACAAGGCAATCACTTAATGCCTACGTTATTCTTCTTGGCAACCTTTGGTCTCTTGGAAGACAAAGAAGCAAGAAACAGTCTCCATGTCATCTGCGAAAGCTGATTACATGTCTATGGCTTATGAGTTGAAGGAATTAAAATAGCTCAAATAACTACTCTCGACTTTTGGTGTCACTCATAAGCAGCTGATGACTCTATACAGTGATAGCAAATCAGCACTGCATAAAGCAGCCAATCTAGTTTTCCACGAACGAGCAAAGCATATTTAACGAGATTGTCACTTTCTCAGAGTTGCTGTTATTTCCAAACTCATCAAAACCGAGCACTTATCAACACATGAGCAACCCGCAAATTTGTTTACAAAGGCATTTTCTACACCATAGTTCAATTACTTACTCTCCAAGTTGGGGATTCAAGACATCCCACCGCCAATTTGAGGAGGATATTGAGATATGTAGTTAAGGAATATTCTATATTGTATTCAATTTGGGTTTTAGGTTAAACTTATATATACACTTGTAATAAATACTTAACTTAAGATCAATGAGAACCACTTTTCCCAAATCTCTCAAAAATTAAAGTTGAAACTCGCTACAAAATTGGGGAACAAAAGCACGAATCAAAGCAAAGGTGAAGCTTTTTGGATGAACACGAGGTCATGAAGAACAGAGCTTCAAAAGAAATTGAGGATAGCCCCAGATCCATGGAAAAAAATATCACCAAGTTATTAAAGTCACTTGTGTTTGCAGAAACATACATACAAATGGAGGACGTCAAAAATAAATAATCTTCGAACAAATTGCAACGCAAGTAGTCACATTCGTTTAATTCGCTCTCTATTAGACCACTTATCTTGCTGCGATTGGTGCATCTGTAATAAGGATATTTATCTTTTGGTTGCGGTTGATTTAGTTTGTGTACCCACCAACTCATTTACCTGTCCAAACTCCAAATGTCTCTTAAAGTCCAAACTAAATTGATAAAGTCCCAGTTCATATTAAACTTCCCCAAATTCCAAAAAAAAAGAAAAAAAATGCAAGGCTACACAATTATTTAAAAGTAAATCCAAGTAAAAAGTACTGAAAAAAACCAATAGAGATATAAAAAAATAGTTTTCTTTTTTTTGGGTCGGCAGATATAAAAAAATAGTTAAATGGAATGACTTAATTAATGAGTATTATTCTACTTTATTTTAATTCAAAAAATAAAGAGGCCGATAGGATTTGACTAAGTAACAAATGTCTTTAAAGCCCATTGTTTAGATCCACTAGGGCCCATAGGCCATTTTCTCCAGAATTTGACCCTTTAAGTGTATATTTATTGACCGGATAGTATAAGTCAAAGAGTTCTTCTCTCCTCTTCTTTGTTCTTTCTGATTAGATATTTAGGGCTCTGAAGCCGAACGCCTGAAGCTCAAATTGAGAAATTAAAAATGGAGGTTGTGGATAGGAGGGAGGAGGAGATCCGGGACGGAAAAGAATCGGGAAACATGGACAGCTTTAAGTCTCAGTATGTTACCGACTCTGTTTCCGAAGAACGCCGCTCTCGTGAGCTCAAGGATGGTCTGCATCCTCTGCGGGTTTGTCCTCTATTCTTTATATTGATTGCGTTTTCAATTTCAATCTGATCTTAGCTCTTAAGCTTTTGATTCCCCCTTACTTTGAATATTGGAATTATTATATGACGGCTTAGAGTCGGAGTAGTGGAAGATTCGGATGCGATATCTATGTTTTTGGAAGTTTTGTTGTAAAATTAGGTTTTGAGACTTCGTTTAAAGGTTTGCGAGCTCAATAGTTTTAGAATTGTGCTCTAATTGTTCCATCTTTAGTGATTAATTCGCAAAGGTCACAAAAGTGAGAAATAATTTAGAGAAATTGATAGCATGCTACCATTGTAAAGATCAAAAAGTGGCTCTACGATTTGTGAATTCTGGAATTGTGCAGTACAAGTTTGCGATTTGGTACACTCGTCGCACACCAGGGGTCCGGAGCCAGACATCTTATGAGGATAACATAAAGAAGATTGTGGAATTTAGCACGGTGAGCTCAAAACTACTAATGGATTTTCATTCTATTTGCAATCTTACTTTGTTCATTTCTGAGATCTGGCTTTGGTGGCATAGGTTGAAGGGTTTTGGGCCTGCTACTGTCACCTTGCTCGTTCCTCTCTCTTGCCTAGTCCTACAGATCTTCATTTCTTCAAGGATGGAATTCGCCCCTTGTGGGAGGTTGGTATTTCCATGTGTTGATCTTCTCATTTTCATATATTTTTCGTATATGGATCATTGGTTGAGCGTGTACAACAAAGGTTTCTAAAAAGTTGTCGCCTACAAAAAAACAACTTTAACTATGCAAATTCCATATCTTTCAGGATGGTGCCAACTGCAATGGAGGAAAGTGGATCATACGTTTCTCAAAAGTTGTATCTGCCCGCTTCTGGGAGGATCTTGTGAGTTTATTTTCTTGCAGAACTTTTATCGAGTATTGACACCCTTCTACTTCATGTTCTTTAGTGTCCATCTTTCATACTTTGAGTTGAGGTTTTTGTATATGGGAATTGTACTTTTATATTTTTCCATTTATTTGTTTCTTCAGCTTCTTGCATTGGTAGGCGACCAGCTCGATGATGCTGATAACATATGTGGGGGCAGTACTGAGTGTCCGCTTCAATGAGGACATTATTAGTGTGTGGAATCGCAATGCATCTGATCATCAGGTGAGAAAACTATCCACAATAAGAACTTCCTCGCCCTTCTAGTTGGTACTTACACAGTGCAATGTTTTCTATGGACAGGCAGTGATGGGTTTAAGGGACTCAATCAAGCGGCATTTGAAGTTGCCTCATGCATATGTCATGGAATACAAGCCCCATGATGCTTCTCTTCGTGACAACTCGTCCTACAGAAACACATGGCTGAGAGGATAGGTTCAAAGCGAGACCATTGTGTTATGTGACGTGGTGAAGAGTTGGGATGCTCCTGCAATCTGGGAAGATAACTGTGTTGAACCATATATCCAATACGGTTATGTACCGCAGGCTTACAATCTGAGAAACAAAAATCCCGGCTACTTCTTTACCAGTATGTATTCAATCATTTTCTTGTTTTTAGATCTTGTAACCTTAAGTGATTTGAGTCTTGTTTGAAACTATGATGGATTCATTTTCAAAGAAAACTTTGAGCTCACGTACTGGTTTACATTAAGACATGTCTTAAACGGTATTTTAATGTACAATTTCAATTCTTGCTTTAGTGTACAGTACAACTACAGATGTAAAACTTAGTGTGGCTCTGGTCTTCATAGTCTATTGATCTCAACATTTATTGTTTAGCATCCACGGATGATTGAAGTCCGATGATACCTGGTTCAACATCAAGACCTATTGTGAGTTACTTCTTTTTCTTGTCATCAGTGAGTTACTTCACACACTGGAAAATGGAAACAAAGAAAAAAATGGGAATGGAACTTTTGTGTGTGTTTTCATTATGTTAGCCTTTCTTATAATACCACATCCAACTCTCGCGCCTGCATTTTCTGTTAATTTGCTAAGCTTGTGTTCTCCTGCACATCACCCATCACAAGGAATCATGGTTCTTTAACATCTATAGAGAACATCACCTACCTACGAATTTTGGAGGGTACTTGATGGCAACTAAACGAAACTACACACATTAATTGCTTCTCAAATTTGATCCTTAACCTTTGTAAGGCTCACTTTGCATATATTGACATTCGGCCATATGAATATCTGAAGGCTAAAAGTTCCTACCTTTCCCAAGGTCATCAGGTTCAGCGTGCACGACGACTGCCCTCCCGAGTATGGAATACTGCCCACTAAGTGAGTTCAAAAAGAACTTAAATGTGGAAATCTAAACAGAACTATATACGTTGATTAAGGATTGAAGATTGAACTCCGAACGTGGAAATCTAAATAAAACTATATACGTCAGGTTTGAAGTATCAAAGATATTATTTTAAAATCGATGAATTTGAGCTTATTTAAAGAAAAAGAGAAAATCAAGATTATGATTTTTCAGAAGGAAGATAAGAGCTGAACCGAATATCCAAAATTGATTAGGTTTTCGAATTTGGAAAAAAAATTCGATTTGAAATTAACGAAATGTTCAATTGGCCAAGTCGACACAAAGTTTTTTTCTAAAACGTCAACATTAAATAATCAACCACCTCTGGATAATTAACGGCTTTGGTAATTACCATGTTAAAGCCACAATTTTCTCTATTCCATTTTAGGAGCTCATGACTTGCAAAACCACCCGGATAAATACAATGTTGTTTTGTCAAACTTTAATTGGTTGAAGAAGGGAAAAATGAAAGAACAAGATCTATCTATACCTGTTTGTCTTTGATTGAAATTTCAGCAACACCTGAAAACAAGCCTCATCAACAAATTCTACCATCGTTTGCCAAAGGGCACCAATCTATATACATGAAGATAAGGGAGCAACGATTATACCGTCTGATCCTGCAAGAATATTACCCAATTCACCCGCGTGACGCTTTTCCTCATTTGGTGGCCCATGAACTCGATTTAATGGATTGAAGTGAGGTCCTGAAAGTTGTTACCATTTGAATGAGAATTTAGCTATATCTTGCAAAGGTGAAAAATTCAGTAAAACTAATATTCATAGCTGAGATCACCTATCTAAATGGTTCGTGGTTCCCTGACCCAAATCTTTGGCCACACTAAGAGCCAATTAACACTAAATCTGATCCATGTCTATTCTTTAAGAGACACAGTTGAAGACTTGTAAGTAGAAGAAGCAACCAAAAGAACCGAATTCATCACAAAGTAAATCAAACTCAGAAAAATCAGATTGAATACAATTAAACCAACAACAAAAGCATTGAATTTCAATCTCAACAAATAAAAAAAACCAACCAGTAGAGTTGCATCCATTTAAGGTATCGCCAAAAGAGTGTATATGGAATCCATGGATGCCAGGAGACAGTCCTGAGATCTTTCCAGTAACATTAGTCCCTGTAAATACATATAACACGACAGACCAAAACCCAATGAGTAAGAACATGTCTTCGCCTCCTCGATTTGAAAATTGACGTCCACAAAGACAGAACACCGGAAGTATCCTGTACGAGTTGAAGACAGTCTCAAATATTATTATCGCCGGAGATAAGAGCCACCGCTCTCAGATTGCCTCTCGCAGGAGCTTCCATCATCGCTTCAGTGTTTGGAAATGTTAGGTTGTTTTCTTAAAATTAAAATATTATTATTTTTTGTTTTAATTTATTTTTGTTTAAATTTTAAATTTAAAAAATGTAGTGTTTAATAGAAAGTTGACACGTGGCAAGAACCCATCTCTTAAAACTTTTTTTTTTTTTTTTTGTCAACATTGGGCCACAAATAACCGATCCATTAGCCAAGTTCTTGCAAATGCAAGCGGAGGGACTCGATCCCAGGATGTGCAAGTGCGCATGCCTCTTGTGGACTTACCACCTGCCACTAGGCTAAATGCCACTTGCCTTAAAACTCTTATTTAAGAACACTTTTCTCCTAAGTTTCTTAAAAATAATATTATTTTAATTATTTTATAATATTTTAAGTTTAAAAACCTCTCAAGAACCCTTCAATGGAGGTGGTCTTAGAGCAAGTACTGGGTTTCTAATATTTAAAATAATAATATAATTTTAATTTTTAATTTTAGTTAATATTACATCCAATCATATTTTGCCAACTGTCAAGAAACTCACTTTAAAGTTTCTTATATAAGAAACGTTTCTCCACCTCTCTCCTACTTTTTTATATTTTTCTAAATTTTATTGTTTTTATATTACTAAGAAACTGTTAAGAAACTATCTTTAATGATGGTCTTAAAGTAAAAACCGAATTAAACCGGAACATAAACCTTTGGTTGAGAGAAATTGTAATTCTAAACCAGAAAAAACCGGTGCTTTAACTTAAAGTAATAACGCACAAGTCTCAGAGACTGATGAAGTTTGGTTTCCGACACTTTAACTAGAGAGTTTCAGAAATTGATCAAACTGAGATCACTAAACCTAAGATACATCACCATCATCAAATCCTTTATTTGGTAACTTGGAGAACCATCTCAGTCGGTTTGATGAGCTTGAGCGTGCAAACATCTCCGACTACTAAACCTAACTCTTTGACCAAACGGATCCAACCAGCAGACAGTCTCGACTGTCTACCAATGATCTTATACGTAACCTCCCATGTGTTGTTCCCTTCAGGATCATGGATCTTGAACATTGTCGTTTTCTTCGGCATATGCATCAGTTCAAAACTCTTCGGGATACCCTAAATCACATAATATTTATTAGACTCTACTTCACATTTATAAAATCCAGTTTGACACTCTGAATGGTATTCTCTTGATTCTCTCTTACCAAGCACATGAGGTATGCTTTCTTTATAGTGATGGTAAATTCTGGAACAAGAGACAAGGTTTCGGTTTCTGAATCGGTAGGAACATTGTTCTTCTTCTTTGATTGTATAGTGTCCTCAGTTTTCTTGTTCCCCAAGCTAAGCCTTTGTCTTCTAACTGTAGATTTAGCTGTTGTAGAGCCAGAACAAGACTCCATCTCTTCCTTCTTCACATCTTTGTACATTCTCTTACCTTGTTCTCTCTTGTTCTGACCTGATTCGTATAAACCAAACCACAAAAGTAATGACATCTTCTTCATCTACTCCATAAGAATTTAAAACGTAATCACATAGATGAAAACTTACAGATTGAAGCTATAGTTGCAGATCTGAGTAGTCTAAGTAGCTCCGTACCATCTCTTAGGTAGATGTTTACACAAAAGCACATCTTTCCTTTGTGCGTGAAGGTAAGAAACTCGTTATTACCCAAACAATTGTCACTCAAAAACTGATCCCATCCACTTTTCTCCATGTAGTAGAAGCTTGAGTTTGTGGAGATTTTGATTGGCCATGAGCTTCCCCATGGCAGTTTTAACACCATCTTAGTCATAAACTCCTTGTCCGAGATACTTTTGATGACGCTTAGGGGAATCCCTCTCTTTGGACAAACAATATGAAACAAAAGAAGAGTTGCATTCTGCAATTTCAGTGAATATCATTTAAATTTGTGCATCTACCAAGCAGTTTGAGGTAAAACAGTTTCAACCTTAATGATTTCACTCCATCATTTCACACACAAACCCAACAAGAAGTCGGATAAGGAAAAAAAACAAAACAGGGCAAAACCTCACGAAGTACAAACAGATCTAAGCTCATGAGATGACAAGACACATATACTGAAGAGAAAAACAGTAAATTTTACTTTTGGCCACCCATTAGAACATTTGAAGAACCAAACAGATTTAACTGTTGAAACAAAAAGACCACTAATAGAATAAAGAAAAATCAAGAGAATCACCATGATTTCAGAAGATAAATCATCCTGTCGAAGAATCTTGAAGAATCCGGGATCATCAACTTCATCCGTAATCTGACCAAAATTTCTGTTTGTTACCATCTCTCGTTCTCTCCTTCAAAATCCTTTTTTCTTCAACCTATCAAACTCAATTTTCCTCTCTCTCCTGCTCTATTACTACCTCTGTTTTTGTAAGACTTTTATTTTTGAGTTCTAAAAAAACAACCAAAATTGAAAAAGTTTTACTTTTGTCCACTAATTTTGAAATAAATTTAGATGGTGTTAGTGGAGAAAGATTCCAATGCATAATCAGAGTAAATTATTTATATGTAACATTTGTTTTTGGCCTCATAATACTGAAAACAGGAGCTGTGTTTTGTGACTTCTAGGGCACGCAAAAAGCAGAGCAGTTTGCTAGTTCTGGTAACTCAATTCACTTTAAGGACAGTGACTTATTACCTAATTTTTGTTTGTTTAAATATGTGCATAACTATCCATAGTTAATGCTTATTTATGTAATTTACAAATAAAATGTGATATTATTATTAGAATTAAAATGTGATATATTCTTATAATATTAATCTCTACAATAATCTTATTTTATTTTCTTCTTTTGGTTACTATAAATTCAGAATCTCTATAACAAAATGTTAATATTTATTCTTTAACTAGAGGTGACCCCGCCCTTCACGTGAGGTTTACCAGTTTGAAAACCCATCTCTTCTTTTTCTTTTAGAAGATACAATACACAATAAAATCAAAATCTCAAACAAATAAATGGAAAGTGAACAAAGGTAAAACAACAACTAAAAACAGCATAATGTATACAAGGATTAAACTGGTTTTAAAACCCAAATTCTTCCAGTGATCATTCCATGAAAAGTAGGTACCAGAGCAAAACCAGTAATGGGAAACACAAGGGCCAAAGCCCTGCCATACTCCAAGCAAAGCGCGGAGAAATAAATATCGGACGAAAGAGGAGCCAATAACCAGATACCTCTCTACCAAGGTCAAAAAAGTACTGAAACCGTGATACAAAGAAGGATCAAGAAAGAATTTTGAGAATGACCATATCAAAGCCAACTAAAACAAGAACTCCAACACACGGACCTTCGCACAACTGACTATGCCATCAAAATCTATAAACAGAGATTCTTCACGCAAAGAGTAAAACTGAAGAATCGAGCAAACGATGAAAACCAGAGATAACCTCGAGACCACCAAAATATCGTAAGGAAAAGCACGAAGATAGCTCAGCAGTAAGCTCACATCCGGAATATTTCGACAAAGCCAAACCTAGTATACGTCAACAGCGAAGGACAATCAAAACGAGATA
>JAKUCM010008194.1:0-14786 GCA_023374145.1 Lepidium sativum
CTTCGCGTAGGCATCGTGTAAAGTTGGTGTGTGGTAATACAAATGAGTGAGAGAGATTATTTGAAGACTAGCACTTTCGGCGGCAGCTAGGGCATGGAAACAAAGAATTTTTTCCATCTCATACCTCTTGCATGGACATTTTCTATCTGTTAAATTGACAACATTAGACGAGGTCTAGTTTGTCACATGTGCCTGATGTTCATCTATTGGTTGTACCGCAAAAAGTTTGGCTTCCTGAACTATCCCCTAAAAGGACAATAATTAACCCAACATCGTTAATAACATACTAAACCTACATAACATATCAAAACCTACATAACATATCAAAACATAACATACCAAAACCTATATAACATACCAAAACCTAAATAACGTGGACCTACATAACATGGACCTACATTACATATCAAAACCTACACAAGTGAAAGTAAAACCTACATAAGCGGAAGTAAAACCTACGTAAGCGATACCTACATGACGTGACCAAAACCTACATAACAGCAAGTAAAACCTACAAAACCAGTAACAAAACCTACATACCTTTAGCATTTTCTCAACGCCATATGTGAGAGTTGTTGTCGCTAGTGCCGATTTTTTCCACCTATCTGCGAACCACCTTTTTAACATGGACATTATTGCATCAATAAGTTGCACAACTAGAAAAGTCCTTTCTTTTGCTCAAGGCATGATTCATTGATTTGGATATGTTTGTTGTGGTGATGTTGAACCTATTCCTGGCGAAATGTACACGACATCACAACCAGACATCAACTTTAAGTAAATAAGCATGAAGGGAAGGATTGAATTCTTGAATTTGTGCAAATAGGTCATTAAAATCTTGTAACCTATATGCAGTGGTCGCTCCTTTAAATAGCTTGAAAGACTCACCCCTACCAGCAAGTGGGTATACTTTCTTTATTGCATTGCTTATTGACCGATGCTTATCTAAAATTATTGCTAGTTCTTCATCATATGTGATAGCACAATTAAGTTGGTTAAAAAATAATTTCCAAGATTCCTCATTCTCGGTGTCAACTACCCCGAACATAATTGGAAATATAGTAATTTTTTTGTCTTGCATTGTGGCGGTAAGTAGTGTTCCTTTTATACTTACCATGCAAAAATGTGCCATCAACAACAACAACATTCCACAAGAATGAAAATCCCTCAATACTCGCATCAAACGCAATGAAGAGAAACTTGAAATTGTTGTCTTGATCAACTTCAAGCTTTATTAGTGTGTCAGGATTCACTCTTCTTATCATGAACAAATACGCAGATCGTTGTTCATAACTGCTCTCCGAGGATCCTCTAACAAGCTGTCGGGCATCCTTTAGGACCCAGTGTCCCATAGAAATTTCGTCTACATCAAAGAAAAAAACCTAAATCAAAGACAACAAATCTACATAGCGAAACCAAAACCTACATAACACGGACCAAAACCTACATAACTTTAATCAAAACCTACATATGCGGAACCAAAACCTACATAACGTGAACCAAAACCTACATAAACGTGACCAAAACCTACATAACTTGAATCAAAACCTACATAAGCAGAACCAAAACCTACATTACGTGGACCAAAACATACATAACGTGGACCAAAACTTACATAACTTGAACCAAAACCAACATAAGCAAAACCAAAATCGACATAAGAGGAACTAAAACCTACATAACGTCGACCAAAACATACATAACTTAAATCAAAGAACCATTGACATTAACTTCATAGCGTTTATTTAGACACTCAGAGACATGAAGGGGCAAAACAGACGGACCTACACCACCAATGAAATCAACATAGAGGCGAGCTAGAACATATGGACTAGCTTGTCTTGCACGACATGACTGCTCTGTCAAAAAACAAGTGTGTTTTCCCACATATTTTTAATGTAGTAGCGCGAGCAACTATCAATTGATGCTCCTCTAAGGTACCATTGGCATCCAGGCACCCAACACTTCACGCACAATAAGAATTATGATGATGCTATAACATCAAAATCCAAACGACGGGTTACAACAAGAATCTTCAATCTCGTCTCCAACTGCTCTTTTGTTGGATAACATTGCCCAATGGCGAAGTCTACATCACTTTATCCTTTATTCACAAGCTCATCACTAGAAAATAATTCCCTTTGATTAGAATTTTCTCCATTGCGATAATTTTCTCCATTGTGAGCGTACTGTTCATCTCCAGAGCAGGCACCATCATGATTGTCACAGTAGTCAAACTTGCTTATTACGTCTTCAACATCTTCATCCGATTGTAGGTTTTCGGAAAACCTACATGACTAATATGAAACCCACAAATTACTTCAACTTGATCCATTTAAAACTTGTAATAGCTCGCAATAAAAGCTGATGAAAGATGTGAGGTAGTTAGGTTGTACCATAAAGGTTGGTGAAACATATAGATTGTTGACGGCGAGACTATTAAATGCAGATGTTAGGTGGAAGCTTAATATTGGGGGTAAAATGGTCATTACTTGATACCTAGGTAATAGTACATAACAAACATACATAACGTACGTATCAAAACCTACATAACGTACGTATCAAAACCTATATAACGTACATATCAAAACCTACATAATGTATGTATCATAACCTACATTACGTACGTATCAAAACCTGCATGACTCAAAGCAAAACCTACTAAATATAAATCAAAACCTACATGAAGTTACTCAAAACCTACACAACAAACCCTACATCACATATCAAAACCAATGTCACGTGTAGCAAAACCTACATGTTGTAGCAAACCCACATTACGTAAATCAACACCTACATGAAGCGATTCAAAACCTACAGTATATGTAGCAAAAAACCTACTTCACATAGCAAAACCTACATGAAGTTATTCAAAACCTACATTACGTGCCAAAACCTACCTAACGTGATTTAAAACCTACACAACAAACCAAAACCTACATTACGTGAATCAAAACCTACATCACGTATTCGGAAAAAAACCTACATCTGCCACAATTTTTCTTCTTCTACGCGCGGATGACGTGTAATTTCTCATTAATGGCAGTTCTGTAATACTTTTTTATTTCCAAACGAAAAATGATAAAATAACTTTATTTGACATTGAAAAATTAGATTTTTAATTTTAATTTTTTCGAATAAGAATTGTAATTAACTCATCTTCTTAGACCGTTAATTCTCCCTATATATGTACTATAAATTATTTTGTTCGTGAACAATTTGATAAATAAATCTGATACATAACTTAAAAATTTTAGAATCACTAACGGTTGGACCATCCTAAAACAAACTAAGAAAAACTTAGGCAAACATACAAGATCTTTAAAAGATTCACTTTTATAAGACTGTGTTCATACGACTTTAGCTTGAAGAAGTTTATGTCATGAAAACATTCCACCTCCTTCCTTCTTTTTTTTCACATGATTTTTTTTTTCTTGCCAAACTTCTTTTGCTTGGTGGAGGTAAAGTAATTTTTTCTGATTTCTGTATCATTTTTCTTCAAATTTCTCACCTTTTTTGTGTGTATCTCGAACTCAATATTATATATATATATGCTTGTTTTCTATAAATAATCGTGACTGAAGCATTGTTACTGTCTTTTATTCCTTAGGATCCTCTTAGCTCTTGTGCTTTTACCAATGAAGAAGCCAATCATATCTTCTTTCTTTGCTCTCTCTTTGCTGTCACTCGCATCACTATCATTATTAGCGCATGCGCAACAATGTCATTTTCCAGCAATCTTCAACTTCGGCGACTCTAACTCCGATACCGGCGGTCTCTCCGCCGCTTTTGGCCAGGCCGGTCCTCCTCATGGTTCTTCCTTCTTCGGCTCACCCGCTGGGAGGTACTGCGATGGTCGCCTTGTCATTGATTTCATAGGTAAAAATTAAACTCTCTTTTCTGCTCAAAGCTTTAATTTTTATGTTTTGCTGATTTTGATTTGTTTTGATGCAGCGGAGAGTCTTGGATTGCCATATCTGAGCGCGTTTCTGGACTCTGTTGGCTCAAAATTCAGCCACGGAGCTAACTTCGCGACGGCTGGATCTCCTATTAGAGCTCTTAACTCTACTCTTCGTCAAAGTGGATTCAGCCCATTTTCACTCGATGTGCAGTTCGTCCAGTTCTCTAATTTCCTTAACAGATCCCAAACTGTTCGTAGTCGTGGAGGAATTTTCATGACTATGTTGCCAGAAGCTGACACCTTCTCTCAGGCGTTGTACACTTTTGACATCGGTCAGAACGATCTCACAGCTGGTTACTTCGCCAATAAAACCGTCGAACAAGTTGAAGCCGAAGTTCCTGAACTTATTAGCCAGTTCACGGATGCTGTTAAGGTCGGTCTCTATTTCTGAACTGTTAACTCTGTTTTTGTTTTTAAAGGATTCGTAGAAATTTGATTATATTTTGGTGACAGAATATTTATGCACGAGGAGGAAGATACTTCTGGATTCACAACACAGGACCTATTGGTTGTTTACCGTATGTGATTGAATGGTTCCCGGTTGAAGCATCAGACTTTGATTCACACGGATGTGTCACTCCTTTGAACCACTTAGCTCAAAGCTTCAATTACGCCTTGAAACAAGCTGTGATTGAGCTCAGAGCTTCTCTGTCTAAAGGCGCCATTAGTTATGTAGATGTTTACTCTGCCAAACACGAATTGTTTCTTCACTCACAGGGTCACGGATTCACGAGATCGTTGGTTTCATGTTGTGGACATGGAGGGAAGTATAACTACAATAAGAACATTTGGTGTGGGAAGAAGATATCTGTAAAAGGCAAAGAGGTTTATATCGGAACGCCGTGCGATGAGCCTGATAAGGCTACCGTGTGGGACGGTGTGCATTTCACACAAGCTGCTAACAAATTCATCTTCGATAAGATCGCAACCGGTTTAAGCATGGCCTGTCAGAGGCAGTAACAACTGACCATAAGATGAAACAAGCTTTTCTCACCTTTTTATGAGTTTGTTTCTTTGATTTCTAGGAGAGGAAACAAATCTATGAAGACGATTTGTTCGAAACCCGAAAGTCCTGTGTTTTGGTTTGTCAATTAAACGATAGTGTTAAGCTTGCAATAAGAACTTTGGTGCGATAATTCATCATCATAATCAACAAGATTCTACATAATCATTAAAGTCTCAAAACGATATGAAACATCATATAATACAAGCATATACGTATGTGAAATAAGTTGGTAAGAGTTTTCAGCATTTGTAGTGGTTGAGATCTATAATAATAACTGTGATATCATCCATACTTCCTCTACTCACGGCCAGGGAAGCGAGCTCTTTGCAAGCCGCTTTGGCCCAAGAAGACTCGCACTTCATCTTTATACGTTTTAATGCTGTGATCTTGCGTGACTTTGCAGGTAGACTCCCAATCTCAGGGTGGGGTGAGGGTGATTCATTCTCTGAGTTGTAGTAGTAACTTAAGGACTTTGCACATTTGGGAGATTGAACTGACGAGTTGACCAGTGAAACCCGCCTTAGTTTGGAAGATGGGCTCACATTGACAAGCCCCTGGACCAAATTCTCCTCCTTGATTTCTCTAGGCATCTTTCTCTGAGCTAGAACACTCAACACAGTATCAATTGCTTCTTGATTACTAACCACATCCCAAAGCCCATCAGAAGCTAAGACAAGAAACTCCATATCTTGTTCAAGTTGGAGTATTCTTGTGTCAGGTTCAGCAACCACCCACTTCTTTAGGTGTGCATCTCCAATGCTTCTGGAAATTGCAAGTATTCCATGAACTCGCCAGGCCCCTCGATGGAACTCAACATAACCTCCCTATAGAGTATATGTCAGGGAAGTATCAAAAGCTGTTCTCTCAACACACAGTCAGCAAAGGTACAGATGTCTTCACAACCTTACCTCATTTTCGATTCTTTTGCGTTCGTCATCCCTTCCTGCTCTATGATCAGTTGTAAGAGCCTGAGCAACTCCTCCTCGACACAAAACAGCTCTGCAATCTCCCAAATTCGAGACGATCATCTCCTGATCTTGTATCAAAGCTGTAACACAACAGGCACCACTCACTACACCCTGCATTTTTTGGTTTAAGTAGATTATAATCTTACAAGTAACCTCATGGCAAATTCAACGATTTTTATCTGTAAAGTGGAACTTTTTTTACCTCTTTTAAGAAATCACAATCGGTCCTCAAATAAGCAGCTTTAAAGGCTTCAACTTGCTCCCCTTTTCCATTGCAGTTCTTCATCATCTCAAGAACATTTTTGTGCATATTCTCAGCCACAAATTCTGCAGCTTTACCACCTCCATGGCCATCATAAACTCCAAAGAAATTCTACAAACCAATGCTCAAAACAATAAAACACAAAACAATTAAGATTTTAAACTCAATGGAAGGGAAGAAGAAAGATACCATTTTGGAACTTCCGGCTAAACAAGGAGCGATTCTGTGAGTGTCTTCCATGAACTTCTTCTTACCCTTTATGGAGACAACAGCGAAACCTTTGCCCTCGAAGCATACGGCGTCGTTTTGTTGAGCTACGTCTTTGAAACTGAGACTATCAGTTTGAATCTCTTGCAGGACATTGGGGATCTCTATCTGAGGAGGTCTCTTCCTCTTCAAAGACGATGGCTTTGGGACCAACAAAAGGGAAGAATTCGAGGGTACCTCGGTGCTCAGTGAATTTTCCATGGCAGAAGAAAAAGTCGGCGTTTCATTCCCAGAGCATAGAACTATAAACATATTTGTCGTAGACCAACGGCTACAAAATGTAAGCTGAAAAAGTCAAAGGAAAAGTGTGGACGCTTTAGGGTTTTGGCTCAGTCAAAAATGAAGAAAGTTGATTTTCAAACATTCGAATCGGAGATAGAAAATAAATACTGAACTGTATACCAATCCGAAAATGCGTATAGTTGACAAAAACAATAAAGAATATAAGAAATAGCTTTGGTTTAGTTCATTCGATAAAAAATTGTTAATAATTTTTATTTAATTATTGGGTATTAGAAATCTAAAATTCGGTTTAGAACTTTTTCCGATTAAAAAAAAGAAAAACAATAAAAATATGAGATAATTGCTCAAATAGAGCAAAAATATAGTTTAATTAATAAAATAGTTTTTGTCCAAAAAAAAGAAAACGTCAAGTGTGTAATTACGATTACACCATTGAAACATAAACTGTTTTTTCTTCTATTTTCTTCTTCTTCTCTGGTTAATTTCACAAAAGAAAAAAAAGAAAGAAACTTATATTGTAAACTGTCGTCGTTAACCTCTCTATCTTTTCTTCGTCGTCTTACTCAACGTGTTCTCGTTGTTTTTCATACTCGTTGTCTTCTACTTCTTCTTGTTCTTCGTACTCATCGTCTTCATTGTCGTGTTGTTTATTAATCAAAGGTAAGTTTCTTCTTCCCCGGTCTAAGCCAATGTGATATAGTTCGTAATTAGTTGTGAGGGTAAGGGTGAAGTAAAGTTAGGCTTAGTGTAGTAGAGATATACTTATTGTAGTAGAGTTAGTATGACGTTTGGTAGAGTTAGGTCGTAGTGAGGTATAGTTCGATTCCGTGTAGTAGAGTTAGTCTGACGTTTGGTATAGTTAGAGTGTAGTGTGGTAGAGTTGGCTTGTAGTGTGGTAGAGTTAGGTTGTACTGTGGTAGAGTTGGATTCCGTGTAGTAGAGTTAGTCTGACGTTTGGTAGAGTTGGCTTGTACTGTGGTAGAGTTAGGTTGTACTGTGGTAGAGTTGGATTCCGTGTAGTAGAGTTAGTCTGACGTTTGGTAGACTTGGCTTGTAGTGTGCTAGAGTTGGCTTGTAGTGTGGTATAGTTGGAATAGAGTTAGTCTGATGTTTGGTAGAGTTAGTATGACATTTGGTATAGTTAGATTGTAGTGTGGTAGAGTTAGCTTGTAGTGTAATAGAGTTAGTCTGACGTTGGTAGAGTGGAGTTTCGTGTAGTAGAGTTAGTCTAACGTTTGGTAGAGTTAGATTGTAGTGTGGTAGAGTTGAGTTCCGTGTAGTAGAGTTTATTAAGCTGTAATGGAGTTGGGTTTTTTTAGTGTTTATCGTTTGTTTTCATCTTTAGATATGACAGACAAGAAATACCCGAAGAAGGTTCTCACACACGGTCTACCGGTGATGAAGAATCGAAGCATCAACCATTTCTGCAATTTTAAAAACATCATGAATATGATCAAGGGTATTAGTTAGGATGCTTACGTAGACATAAAGGAGAACACTTGCGTTGGCATTTTTCTGAAGCTAGCAGATTCCGACTACAACTTTACAGGGAGGTATATACAGTACATGTTGATGAATCAACTAGTGACTAAGAAGATCACTTGATGTATGGGATTTGGGTGTTGATGTATGAGATTTACAGGGAGGCATATACAGTACATGTTGATGTATGAGATTTGGGTGTTGTTTGGGTCTCGGCCTACGAGGTTTTCTCTACACGAGTTTGCTGAAATAACGCAGCTTAATTGCGGTAACTTCGAGAAGGCTTCTAACGTGGCAGATGAAGCCCACAGAAAACTTTGGGAAGATATTGGCTTAGAGGTTGGTGAAGGCCCAAAATGGGTAGAGTTGAAAGCCCTCTTGGGGAGATGTAGAGGGTGGTCTTTTGAGAAGAGGAAGATGGTGGGCTTGCTAGTGGTTTTGAATATAGGAGTTTATAGTTGGCACACAAATAGTAGGCTTCCTTTTAGTGGTGCGAAGTTGGTTGCAAATTTTGAGATGTTCGAGAGACATCCATGGGGAAGAGTGGTGTTTCTAGAACTGATCAACTCGATCAAAAATGCAGCTCATAAAAAGGCATGTAATTACACTCTACACGGGTTTGTGCACGCACTTCTGATATGGGCATTTGAGTCCATCCCCATATTGGCTGAACTATTTGGGGAGCAAAGAGAAGGTGACGTCCCCATTCTACAACGGAGACCAATCAAAAAACAAACCATTGAACCAGAGGACTTGGTGAAGATGAAGCAGGAAAAGGTAAATTGCTTTCGTAGTAGAATTGGTTTGGGTGATTGATAGAGTTCATTTATGTATAGTAGAGTTCATTTACGCTACTAGTAGAGTTCATTTACGTATAGTAGAGTTCAATTTTAAGTATAGTGGAGTTGATTTAAAGTATAGTAGAGTTCATTTATGTGTAGTAGAGTTCATTTACGTTTAGTAAAGTTATTTTGATAGTTAAGTGGAGGTAATTTATGTGTGGTAGAGTTCATTTGTATTTACTAAATTGCATCTTCTCGTCTACCAGGTACGTCTTACGCAGCTGACTACACAGCCTCTGGACATAATGCCTCTATGGCCAGATGATATTGTAGATCCCAAAGTGGATGCCATGCTTGGAGACATACTTGCCTCCAGTACAGTCTAGATGAATCCGATTGGGAAATAAGTAATAAGAGGATGGTAAATGCTTATGTCGAGGAGAGGATGAGCAAGCGTAATGCTAGTTCAAAAGAACAGGTGAAGAAAGGGAAAGAGAAAAAAAAAACAGAAGGATGACTCCAAGAAAGAAGAGAAAAAACACAAGAAATAAGAGAAGATAATTCATATTAGGATAGATAACTCCACTACCATGCAGGATGCGGTGGGAGTCGTTAAAAAGAAAAAGCGGAGGGTAGAGGAGTCGAGTGCATTGCTTGGCACTCTTAGAGATTTGACTAGAGCCTTCGAAGGGATAAGACACGATCAGAACGTGTTTGTTGAATGTATATATCGTCATGAGGATAGTAGGCTGGATACCAGGGCAGAGACCACAATGCTTACTGAGCGCGTGATTAGGCTGGAGCATAACACCTCAGACAATACAGTCATGCTTGAGAGGATTCTTAGGCTAGAGGAGACCAAGGCGCAACCACAAATTTATAGCCTGACTGAGAATGCGGATGAGGGTGGAGGTCAGACAACTCCACGACATCGAACTCCTGAACATGTGAATTGCGAAGATGACATAGAAGGCGATACAAACATTACTCTCAACTCCCCTAATAATAAGGAACTTAAATCGATACGTAAGGCTCTATTTGAATGAGACTTACTCTGATTGATTTATCCTATGTACCAACAAACATTACATACATATTTGTATGAATATAAACATAAAGTTGTGGGTTGTTAACTTTGGTAGAGCTTATATATGGTTTGGTCGAGTTATATTTAACTCTACTAAACAATTATTGTGTTCAAAACATCTCTACCAAACCATAAAAATGAACTATACCACTATTAGCAACTCTACCATCTGTTAAGCTAACATATTAGAGTTACTCTTCGAAGACACCTCTTTGGGAGCAACATACCCTTGTGGACTCAGAGTCAAAGAAAACACCAAGTGCAAGTTCGGGTGTTGTGTGTAATATAATTAAACCAACAAATGTGGATGCTCACCTCGATGACACCAAAGTATCCCCACCCAGCACTAAACATACCATCCCACAGGAACAGGTAATTCCATTATAAATAAATCTTATTGGTAAAGTTGATAGTTTTGTTAAATAGAGTTGACATTTTTCATATTTTTGTAGAATAATTGGGTTATCCATAGTCAGAACACATCTGACCCTTTCAGCCCGTTATCACGGGTTGTTAAGAATCCAGAAGAACTGTCAAAAGAAAAACCACTTTACGATGTGGAAAAAATTAAGCCAGGAATGTCACAGTTTGGCGTCATAAATCTGGTTGATACTCATGAAAAGGGTAAACAAACACATGAGGAGTTAGTATGTATGGAAGACATATTACCGAAAGAAACTTGGGCACTAGTACTCGCTAAGAACCAGGTAGAGTTCATTAACCGCTTAGAAGAGTTAGTCTGACGTTTGGTAGAGTTAGATTGTAGTGTGGTAGAGTTGGCTTGTTATGTGGTAGAGTTAGTCTGACGTTTGATAGAGTTAGATTGTAGTATGGTAGAGTTAGGTTTTAATGTGTTAGAGTTGGCTTGTTGTGTGGTAGAGTTAAGTTATAGTTTGGTAGAGTTGGATTCCGTGTAGTAGAGTTAGTCTGACGTTTTGTAGAGTTAGATTGTAGTGTGTTAGAGTTGGCTTGTTGTGTGGTAGAGTTAGATTGTAGTGTGGTAGAGTTAGTATGACGTTTGATAGAGTTCATTTTATCTTATAGTAGAGTTCATTTATTGTTCTTCTCGTAAGTTTAAGTGTATTTTGACGTAAAGTTTACTGTAGTAGAGTTCAATTATAACACTAATACAGTTATGTTCTTATAGCATATTGGCTCCGGGATGAATCTCTTTCGGCAAATATCGTTGCAGCCCATACAGGAGTAATCAGCTTGCTTTCCTGGAGCCACTGTTTTGTGGTTATTGGTGCTACACGTACAGAAGGGATTATGTGGGAAAGGAGGATAATTTTTTGTAGCCCAGTGGGTTTAAAGACGTCTTCGGCAACACTTCACCCATATTTTGTGCCACTAACAAGCAGTGGATGAGAGACGTGGACACGATCTACATCCCTCATAATATTGACAACGTCCATTGGGTGGCTGTCGAAGTTAATCTGAACGAAAGGAAGATTCGCATATACGATCCCGACCCATCTTGCACTCCCGCTGCTGCAGTGATAAAGTCATGCAAGTAAGTTACTCAAATTTAGTATAGTAGAGTTCATATACATATGTGGTAGAGTTCATTTACTCAAATTACGGTTGGTAGAGTTAGATTGTATAGTTGGTTTGTAGTGTCGTAGAGTTAGGTTGTAGTGTAGTTGAGTTTGATTTCATGTAGTAGAGTTAGTCTGACGTTTGGTAGAGTTACATTGTAGTGTGGTAGAGTTGGATTGTAGTGTGGTAGAGTTAGGTTGTAATGTGGTAGAGTTGGTCTGACGTTTGGTAGAGTTAGATTGTAGTGTGGTAGAGTTAGTCTGACGTTTGGTAGAGTTAGATTGTAGTTTTGTAGAGTTGGATTGTACTGTGGTAGAGTTGGATTGTAGTATGGTAGAGTTGGTATAACGTTTTGTAGAGTTAGATTGTAGTGTGGTAGAGTTGGATTGTAGTGTGGGTAGAGTTAGGTTGTAGTGTGGTAGAGCTAGTCTGACGTTTGGTAGAGTTAGATTGTAGTGTGGTAGAGTTCATTTACATGTGTAGTAGAGTTCATTTACATGGTTCTCTTTTTTTGTAGGGCATATGCCGTGATGATTTTGAAGATGATCAAGTATTTTTTGTAGGGAATATGCCGACAACACATTAGCGCGGCTCAATATAAGATTGTGCGTGTGACTAAGGGTGTACCACATAATAAACGGTCAGGCGACTGTGCCATGTACGTTATGAAGATGATCGAGTGTCTGGCCATCAGATGCAACTTCAAAGGTCTTTCTGACGAGTACGTCAGCTTTTCTCGGGCTGAAATACGCCATTGATTTCAGAGAAGAACTTATTATAGAAGCGGAAATTTCTTCCAGTGATCAACAACATGCACACGAGTGTGATAAGAACGTCGTCATCACATCATTCCAAGACCTCCTATTGGATTGGTAGATTTGTATAGTCTGTGTATAGTCTAAGAGTAGTATATATTTGTATACTCTTAGAGTAGTATATATTTGTTTAGTCGTACATGAATATATTACTAATGGACAACTAATTTATTATCCTATTCGAAATCATACATGATCTAACTCTACCAGTTGACGACCATACGTGATCTAACTCAGAACTAACTCTACCATAGAAAGACGAAAGGTGACATAACTCTACCACATAAGATAGAGTTCATTACCTCTTTAGTATAGTTCATTTATAGTATGATAGAGTTCACCTGCATTATGTGCCACTAACAAACAGTGGATGAAATACGTGGACACGATCTCAACCCTCATCTCATAATATTAACAACTTCTAAACAGTGACAACTTTCTTGAACAACTTAAAGGGCTCGCCACCTCTAAATTTCGACAAAATGTTCTTACGTAGGTGGTAGGTGCAAATACCATGAGAAGAAAGTGGGTACACAATCTTTATGGCTTTAACAATGGATTTGTGTCTATCTATTATGATGACAAGTTCTCTGTCATCAGGGATCACATGGTTGAGCTGTCTAAAAAACAATTCCCAAGATTCATCATTCTCGGTATCAACCACACCAAAAACCATAGGAAATATGTTAAAGTTACCGTCTTGCATGGTAGCAGTTAGTAGAGTACCTTTATACTTCCCTAGCAAAAATGTACCATCGACAACAACAACTTTCCTCATGTAGGGAAAACCCCTAATACTTGCATCGAAGGTGATGAATAAAAACTTAAACCTGTCTTGCGCGTCTACTTCGAGCTTTATTAGGGTTCCGAGATTCACTCTTCTAATATCAAACAAGTACGACAGTAGTTCTTGGAAACTACTTTCCGAACTGCCGGTAACTAGGGCTCGTGCTTGGGTTAGATTACAGTGTGATTTCTAGTACTTCATCTGCATAAATTGTAGTTATGACGACATGAACTCTACCACGAGGAATTTAAATCTACTACACAGAAAATGAACTCTACCAAACGTCAGACTTAAATGTCGTCATAAACGGACTACAACTCTACCACACTACAATCTAACTCTATCAAACGTTAGACTAACTATACTACACGCAATCCAACTCTACCACACTACAACCTAACTCTACCACACTACAAGTCAACTTTACCAAACGTCAGACTAACTCTACTACACAGAATCTAACTCTACCACACTACAATTTAACTCTACCACACTACAAGTCAAATCTACCAAACGTCAGACTAACTCTACTACACGAAATCCAACTCTACTACACTACAATCTAAATCTACAAAGGGTATACCGACATTTAACTTTACTAGGAAAATTAACTCTAACATGGTGTAAAATTAAGTTTGTACCTTTAGAGCGAATCCCTTGCTCATTGAATCAACAACGTGTCAAGGAAGAACAGATTGCCCAATTCCACCTACGAATTCCAGGTATAACCTTCCTAAGACTTTCGTAGACGCTTGTCGTGCACGACCTGCTCTCTCAGTAACAGAACTACTATGTTCTCCCATATACTTTCAGACAAAGAAACATCCACCGTGGTTGACAGGTGAAGCTCGCACTCTCCACTGACAGTTTGGTACCCAACATTTCACATCCAACACTGTCTTCGATGACGTAACAACATTGAAATCAAACCTCTGTAAGACAGAAACAATTTTTAGCCTCGTCATGAGTTCTTTTTTGATGAGTATCTTTGCCCAACAACCAATGCGAGTGCTGACATTTCTATGTCCAAATACTCAACATTCAAATCCAACCCCATTGCTTTCTCCGAGAGGTTTTTCATCTCTTCTTTCTTCGATTTTCTACGAACACTTATATAATCTTCATCATCCGAGCTTGCGCCATCCATATCATCGCAATAGTCGAATCTGAATTCCACATCTTTTTCCTCAGCCTGTTCACTTTCATGTTTCACATTTTCTAGTATACGCTCATTATTTGGTCCACCTTTACTAAAAAATGAATCAACTCTACTACATGAAGGAGCAACTGTACTACACCAAGGGTCAACTCTATTATACGAGGCATCATTGTTCTCCAATTACAATGGAATTTCTCGTCACTGTTTCCTTTACCGTTACTATACTGACCTTTTTCAAGGAAACTTGATGACACACGAGATCTAATAGAAATTTCGACACATAGACGCATTGCTTCTTTACGAAATTGTGAAACAAAAACTTTCAATTGTCTATCGTTACTTACAATTGCAGGGGGAGTTTCTTCTGGTAGTGAATGAATGACTACATTTCGCATGTAGCTTAGTTTTTCCTCATGACTCTCTCTCTC
>JAKUCM010008195.1:0-20185 GCA_023374145.1 Lepidium sativum
TGATCAAGAAAAATTCAAGTTTGGTCCAGGAAACCTTGATTCCTCGACCATTGGATAAAATTTTCCTCGGACTTGAGTGAATATCTAGATCCACATGCTGATTACCACCGTCTGTGACCAGATTTTGTTAGACATAATAAACTTAGTAGGGTAAAAATAAGGATCCATTCATGCAGAAAATAGAAACGGTCGAGAAAAAATTAATGTTGGTCGAGGAATACTCGAGTCCTCGAATGCTGGGTAGTATTTTTTGGGATTGAATTGATTCTCTCGACCCACATGCTTATTGGGATAGTCTGTGACCCAGTAGGGTAATAGTCGATATTTATCAAGGTAAAAATCAAAACTATCGAGAAAAAATTAAGGTATATCGAGGAAAACTCGATTACTCGAGTGTCGTATTGAATTTACATTTTGACTAAAGGGATCCTCTCGAACGAAAGTGGTTATCTACATCGTTCGTGACACAAATTTCAATGATTGAATAACCTTAATACGATAATAATAAGGATCAATCGAGGAAAAAATTGAAACGGTGAAGAAAAAATGAAGGTCGGAGCAGGATATCAAGATTTTTCGATCGTCGTGTAGTATTACTCTCAGATTAAAGGGTTTCTATCGACCTAAAGGTAATTCACATTGTCTGGGACAAGATTTACTACAATTGAATAAGCTTAATACGATAATAATTGAGATCCATCGAGGGAAAAATTGAAATGATCAAGAAAAATTCAAGTTTGGTCCAGGAAACCTTGATTCCTCGACCATTGGATAAAATTTTCCTCGGACTTGAGTGAATATCTAGATCCACATGCTGATTACCACCGTCTGTGACCAGATTTTGTTAGACATAATAAACATAGTAGGGTAAAACTAAGGATCCATTCATGCAGAAAATAGAAACGGTGAAGAAAAAATTAATGTTGGTCGAGGAATACTCGAGTCCTCGAATGCTGGATAGTATTTTCTTGGGATTGAATTGATTCTCTCAACCCACAGGCTTATTGGGATTGTCTGTGACCCAGTAGGGTAGTAGTCGATAATTATCATGGTAAAAATCAAAACTATCGAGAAAAAATTAAGGTAGATCGAGGAAAACTCGATTACTCGAGCGTCGGATTGAATTTATATTTTTGACTAAACGGATCCTCTCGAACCAAAGGAGTTATCTACATCGTTCATGACACAAATTTCAATGATTGAATAACCTTAATATGATAATAATAAGGATCAATCGAGGAAAAAATCAAAACGGTCAAGAAAAAATGAAGGTCGGAGCAGGATATCAAGATTTTTCGATCGTCGTGTAGTATTTTTCTCAGATTAAAGGGTTTCTCTCGACCTAAAGGTAATTCACATTGTCTGTGACCAGATTTACTACGATTGAATAAGCTTAATACGATAATAATCGAGATCCATCGAGGGAAAAACTGAAATGATCACGAAAAATTCAAGATTTTTCCAGGAAACCTTGAATCCTCGACCATCGGATAGAATTTTCGTCGGACTTAAGTGCTTATCTACATCCACATGCTGATCACAAGCGTATGTGACCAGATTTTGTTAGACATGATAAACTTAGTAGGGTAAAAATAAGGATCCATCGAGGAAGAAAATAGAAACAGTCGAGAAAAAATTAATGTTGGTCAAGGAATACTCGAATGCTGGGTAGTATTTTCTTCGGATTGAATGGATTATCTCGACACACAGGCTTATTGGCATTGTCTGGGACCCAGTAGGGTAATAGTCGATATTAATCAAGGTAAAAATTAAAAAATATTGATAATAAATTAAGGTCGATCGAGGAAAACTCGATACTCGAGTGTCAGATTGAATTTACATTTTGACTCATGGGATCCTTTCAAACCAAAGGCTGATCCGCATCGTTGGTGACCAAAATTTCTATGATTGAATAGCCTTAATACTGTGAAATAAGGATCATTCGAGGCAAAAATTGAAACAGTCAAGAAAAAAAAGAAGGTCGGTTTAGGATATCATGATTTTTCGATCGTCGTGTAGTATTTTTCTCAGATTAAAGGGTTTCTCTCGACCTAAAGGTAATTCACATTGTCTGGGACCAGATTTACTACAATTGAATAAGCTTAATACGATAATAATCGAGATCCATCGAGGGAAAAATTGAAATGATCAAGAAAAATTCAAGTTTGGTCCAGGAAACCTTGATTCCTCGACCATTGGATAAAATTTTCCTCGGACTTGAGTGAATATCTAGATCCACATGCTGATCACCACCGTCTGTGACCAGATTTTGTTAGACATAATAAACTTAGTAGGGTAAAAATAAGGATCCATTCATGCAGAAAATAGAAACGGTCGAGAAAAAATTAATGTTGGTCGAGGAATACTCGAGTCCTCGAATGCTGGATAGTATTTTCTTGGGATTGAATTGATTCTCTCAACCCACAGGCTTATTGGGATTGTTTGTGACCCAGTAGGGTAGTAGTCGATATTTATCAAGGTAAAAATCAAAACTACCGAGAAAAAATTAAAGTAGATCGAGGAATACTCGATTACTCGAGCGTCGGATTGAATTTATATTTTTGACTAAACGGATCCTCTCGAACGAAAGAGTTATCCGCATCGTTCGTGACACAAATTTCAATGATTGAATAACCTTAATACGATAATAATAAGGATCAATCGAGGCAAAAATCGAAACGGTGAAGAAAAAATGAAGGTCGGAGCAGAATATCAAGATTTTTCGATCGTCGTGTAGTATTTTTCTCAGATTAAAGGGTTTCTCTCGACCTAAAGGTAATTCACATTGTCTGTGACCAGATTTACTACGATTGAATAAGCTTAATACGATAATAATCGAGATCCATCGAGGGAAAAATTGAAATGATCAAGAAAAATTCAAGTTTGGTCCAGGAAACCTTGATTCCTCGACCATTGGATAAAATTTTCCTCGGACTTGAGTGAATATCTAGATCCACATGCTGATTACCACCGTCTGTGACCAGATTTTGTTAGACATAATAAACTTAGTAGGGTAAAAATAAGGATCCATTCATGCAGAAAATAGAAACGGTCGAGAAAAAATTAATGTTGGTCGAGGAATACTCGAGTCCTCGAATGCTGGGTAGTATTTTTTGGGATTGAATTGATTCTCTCGACCCACATGCTTATTGGGATAGTCTGTGACCCAGTAGGGTAATAGTCGATATTTATCAAGGTAAAAATCAAAACTATCGAGAAAAAATTAAGGTATATCGAGGAAAACTCGATTACTCGAGTGTCGTATTGAATTTACATTTTGACTAAAGGGATCCTCTCGAACGAAAGTGGTTATCTACATCGTTCGTGACACAAATTTCAATGATTGAATAACCTTAATACGATAATAATAAGGATCAATCGAGGAAAAAATTGAAACGGTGAAGAAAAAATGAAGGTCGGAGCAGGATATCAAGATTTTTCGATCGTCGTGTAGTATTTTTCTCAGATTAAAGGGTTTCTATCGACCTAAAGGTAATTCACATTGTCTGGGACCAGATTTACTACAATTGAATAAGCTTAATACGATAATAATTGAGATCCATCGAGGGAAAAATTGAAATGATCAAGAAAAATTCAAGTTTGGTCCAGGAAACCTTGATTCCTCGACCATTGGATAAAATTTTCCTCGGACTTGAGTGAATATCTAGATCCACATGCTGATTACCACCGTCTGTGACCAGATTTTGTTAGACATAATAAAATAAACATAGTAGGGTAAAACTAAGGATCCATTCATGCAGAAAATAGAAACGGTCAAGAAAAAATTAATGTTGGTCGAGGAATACTCGAGTCCTCGAATGCTGGATAGTATTTTCTTGGGATTGAATTGATTCTCTCAACCCACAGGCTTATTGGGATTGTCTGTGACCCAGTAGGGTAGTAGTCGATATTTATCATGGTAAAAATCAAAACTATCGAGAAAAAATTAAGGTAGATCGAGGAAAACTCGATTACTCGAGCGTCGGATTGAATTTATATTTTTGACTAAACGGATCCTCTCGAACCAAAGGAGTTATCTACATCGTTCATGACACAAATTTCAATGATTGAATAACCTTAATATGATAATAATAAGGATCAATCGAGGAAAAAATCGAAACGGTCAAGAAAAAATGAAGGTCGGAGCAGGATATCAAGATTTTTCGATCGTCGTGTAGTATTTTTCTCAGATTAAAGGGTTTCTCTCGACCTAAAGGTAATTCACATTGTCTGTGACCAGATTTACTACGATTGAATAAGCTTAATACGATAATAATCGAGATCCATCGAGGGAAAAACTGAAATGATCACGAAAAATTCAAGATTTTTCCAGGAAAACCTTGAATCCTCGACCATCGGATAGAATTTTCGTCGGACTTAAGTGCTTATCTACATCCACATGCTGATCACAAGCGTATGTGACCAGATTTTGTTAGACATGATAAACTTAGTAGGGTAAAAATAAGGATCCATCGAGGAAGAAAATAGAAACAGTCGAGAAAAAATTAATGTTGGTCAAGGAATACTCGAATGCTGGGTAGTATTTTCTTCGGATTGAATGGATTATCTCGACACACAGGCTTATTGGCATTGTCTGGGACCCAGTAGGGTAATAGTCGATATTAATCAAGGTAAAAATTAAAAAATATTGATAATAAATTAAGGTCGATCGAGGAAAACTCGATACTCGAGTGTCAGATTGAATTTACATTTTGACTCATGGGATCCTTTCAAACCAAAGGCTGATCCGCATCGTTGGTGACCAAAATTTCTATGATTGAATAGCCTTAATACTGTGAAATAAGGATCATTCGAGGCAAAAATTGAAACAGTCAAGAAAAAAAAGAAGGTCGGTTTAGGATATCATGATTTTTCAATCGTCGTGTAGTATTCTGCTCAGATTGAAGGGTTTCTCTCGACCTAAAGGTAATTCACATTGTCCGTGATCTGATTTGCTACGATTGGATAACTTTAATACGATAATAATCGAGATCCATCAAGGGGAAAATTGAAATGATGAAGAAAAATTCAAGGTTGGTCGAGGAAACATTGATTCCTCGACCATCGGGTAGAATTTTCCTCGGAATCAAGGGGTTCTCTAGACCCACATGTTGATCACCACTGTCTATGACCAGATTTTGTTAGACATAATAACCTTAGTTCGGTAATAATCGAGATCCATCCAGACAGAAAATTGAAACATTCGAGAAAAAATGAAGGTTGGTCGAGAAATACTCGAGTCCTCGAATGCTGGGTAGTATTTTCTTGGGATTGAATTGATCCTCTCGACCCACATGCTTATTGGGATTGTATGTGACCCAGTAGGGTAATAGTCGATATTTATCAAGGTAAAAATCAAAACTATCGAGAAAAAATTAAGGTATATCGAGGAAAACTCGATTACTCGAGTGTCGTATTGAATTTACATTTTGACTAAAGGGATCCTCTCGAACGAAAGTGGTTATCTACATCGTTCGTGACACAAATTTCAATGATTGAATAACCTTAATACGATAATAATAAGGATCAATCGAGGAAAAAATCGAAACGGTGAAGAAAAAATGAAGGTCGGAGCAGGATATCAAGATTTTTCGATCGTCGTGTAGTATTTTTCTCAGATTAAAGGGTTTCTCTCGACCTAAAGGTAATTCACATTGTCTGGGACCAGATTTACTACAATTGAATAAGCTTAATACGATAATAATCGAGATCCATCGAGGGAAAAATTGAAATGATCAAGAAAAATTCAAGTTTGGTCCAGGAAACCTTGATTCCTCGACCATTGGATAAAATTTTCCTCGGACTTGAGTGAATATCTAGATCCACATGCTGATTACCACCGTCTGTGACCAGATTTTGTTAGACATAATAAACCTAGTAGGGTAAAACTAAGGCTCCATTCATGCAGAAAATAGAAACGGTCAAGAAAAAATTAATGTTGGTCGAGGAATACTCGAGTCCTCGAATGCTGGGTAGTATTTTCTTGGGATTGAATTGATTCTCTCGACCCACATGCTTATTGGGATTGTCTGTGACCCAGTAGGGTAATAGTCGATATTTATCAAGGTAAAAATCAAAACTATCGAGAAAAAATTAAGGTAGATCGAGGAAAACTCGATTACTCGAGTGTCGTATTGAATTTATATTTTTGACTAAACGGATCCTCTCGAACCAAAGTGGTTATCTACATCGTTCATGACACAAATTTCAATGATTGAATAACCTTAATACGATAATAATAAGGATCAATCGAGGCAAAAATCGAAACGGTGAAGAAAAAATGAAGGTCGGAGCAGAATATCAAGATTTTTCGATCGTCGTGTAGTATTTTTCTCAGATGAAAGGGTTTCTCTCGACCTAAAGGTAATTCACATTGTCTGTGACCAGATTTACTACGATTGAATAAGCTTAATACGATAATAATCGAGATCCATCGAGGGAAAAATTGAAATGATCAAGAAAAATTCAAGTTTGGTCCAGGAAACCTTGATTCCTCGACCATTGGATAAAATTTTCCTCGGACTTGAGTGAATATCTAGATCCACATGCTGATTACCACCGTCTGTGACCAGATTTTGTTAGACATAATAAACTTAGTAGGGTAAAAATAAGGATCCATTCATGCAGAAAATAGAAACGGTCGAGAAAAAATTAATGTTGGTCGAGGAATACTCGAGTCCTCGAATGCTGGGTAGTATTTTTTGGGATTGAATTGATTCTCTCGACCCACATGCTTATTGGGATAGTCTGTGACCCAGTAGGGTAATAGTCGATATTTATCAAGGTAAAAATCAAAACTATCGAGAAAAAATTAAGGTAGATCGAGGAAAACTAGATTACTCGAGCGTCGGATTGAATTTATATTTTTGACTAAACGGATCCTCTCGAACCAAAGTGGTTATCTACATCGTTCGTGACACAAATTTCAATGATTGAATAACCTTAATATGATAATATTAAGGATTAATCGAGGCAAAAATCAAAACTGTGAAGAAAAAATGAAGGTCGGAGCAGAATATCAAGATTTTTCGATCGTCGTGTAGTATTTTTCTCAGATTAAAGGGTTTCTCTCGACCTAAAGGTAATTCACATTGTCTGTGACCAGATTTACTACGATTGAATAAGCTTAATACGATAATAATCGAGATCCATCGAGGGAAAAATTGAAATGATCACGAAAAATTCAAGTTTTTTCCAGGAAACCTTGATTCCTCGACCATTGGATAAAATTTTCCTCGGACTTGAGTGAATATCTAGATCCACATGCTGATCACCACCGTCTGTGACCAGATTTTGTTAGACATAATAAACTTAGTAGGGTAAAAATAAGGATCCATTCATGCAGAAAATAGAAACGGTCGAGAAAAAATTAATGTTGGTCGAGGAATACTCGAGTCCTCGAATGCTGGATAGTATTTTCTTGGGATTGAATTGATTCTCTCAACCCACAGGCTTATTGGGATTGTATGTGACCCAGTAGGGTAGTAGTCGATATTTATCAAGGTAAAAATCAAAACTACCGAGAAAAAATTAAAGTAGATCGAGGAATACTCGATTACTCGAGCGTCGGATTGAATTTATATTTTTGACTAAACGGATCCTCTCGAACGAAAGGAGTTATCCGCATCGTTCGTGACACAAATTTCAATGATTGAATAACCTTAATACGATAATAATAAGGATCAATCGAGGCAAAAATCGAAACGGTGAAGAAAAAATGAAGGTCGGAGCAGAATATCAAGATTTTTCGATCGTCGTGTAGTATTTTTCTCAGATTAAAGGGTTTCTCTCGACCTAAAGGTAATTCACATTGTCTGTGACCAGATTTACTACGATTGAATAAGCTTAATACGATAATAATCGAGATCCATCGAGGGAAAAATTGAAATGATCAAGAAAAATTCAAGTTTGGTCCAGGAAACCTTGATTCCTCGACCATTGGATAAAATTTTCCTCGGACTTGAGTGAATATCTAGATCCACATGCTGATTACCACCGTCTGTGACCAGATTTTGTTAGACATAATAAACTTAGTAGGGTAAAAATAAGGATCCATTCATGCAGAAAATAGAAACGGTCGAGAAAAAATTAATGTTGGTCGAGGAATACTCGAGTCCTCGAATGCTGGGTAGTATTTTTTGGGATTGAATTGATTCTCTCGACCCACATGCTTATTGGGATAGTCTGTGACCCAGTAGGGTAATAGTCGATATTTATCAAGGTAAAAATCAAAACTATCGAGAAAAAATTAAGGTAGATCGAGGAAAACTAGATTACTCGAGCGTCGGATTGAATTTATATTTTTGACTAAACGGATCCTCTCGAACCAAAGTGGTTATCTACATCGTTCGTGACACAAATTTCAATGATTGAATAACCTTAATATGATAATATTAAGGATTAATCGAGGCAAAAATCAAAACTGTGAAGAAAAAATGAAGGTCGGAGCAGAATATCAAGATTTTTCGATCGTCGTGTAGTATTTTTCTCAGATTAAAGGGTTTCTCTCGACCTAAAGGTAATTCACATTGTCTGTGACCAGATTTACTACGATTGAATAAGCTTAATACGATAATAATTGAGATCCATCGAGGGAAAAATTGAAATGATCACGAAAAATTCAAGTTTTTTCCAGGAAACCTTGATTCCTCGACCATTGGATAAAATTTTCCTCGGACTTGAGTGAATATCTAGATCCACATGCTGATTACCACCGTCTGTGACCAGATTTTGTTAGACATAATAAACTTAGTAGGGTAAAAATAAGGATCCATTCATGCAGAAAATAGAAACGGTCGAGAAAAAATTAATGTTGGTCGAGGAATACTCGAGTCCTCGAATGCTGGGTAGTATTTTTTGGGATTGAATTGATTCTCTCGACCCACATGCTTATTGGGATTGTCTGTGACCCAGTAGGGTAATAGTCGATATTTATCAAGGTAAAAATCAAAACTATCGAGAAAAAATTAAGGTAGATCGAGGAAAACTCGATTACTCGAGCGTCGGATTGAATTTATATTTTTGACTAAACGGATCCTCTCGAACCAAAGTGGTTATCTACATCGTTCGTGACACAAATTTCAATGATTGAATAACCTTAATACAATAATAATAAGGATCAATCGAGGCAAAAATCGAAACGGTGAAGAAAAAATGAAGGTCGGAGCAGAATATCAAGATTTTTCGATCGTCGTGTAGTATTTTTCTCAGATTAAAGGGTTTCTCTCGACCTAAAGGTAATTCACATTGTCTGTGACCAGATTTACTACGATTGAATAAGCTTAATACGATAATAATCGAGATCCATCGAGGGAAAAATTGAAATGATCACGAAAAATTCAAGTTTTTTCCAGGAAACCTTGATTCCTCGACCATTGGATAAAATTTTCCTCGGACTTGAGTGAATATCTAGATCCACATGCTGATCACCACCGTCTGTGACCAGATTTTGTTAGACATAATAAACTTAGTAGGGTAAAAATAAGGATCCATTCATGCAGAAAATAGAAATGGTCGAGAAAAAATTAATGTTGGTCGAGGAATACTCGAGTCCTCGAATGCTGGATAGTATTTTCTTGGGATTGAATTGATTCTCTCAACCCACATGCTTATTGGGATTGTCTGTGACCCAGTAGGGTAGTAGTCGATATTTATCAAGGTAAAAATCAAAACTATCGAGAAAAAATTAAGGTAGATCGAGGAAAACTTGATTACTCGAGCGTCGGATTGAATTTATATTTTTGACTAAACGGATCCTCTCGAACCAAAGGAGTTATCTGCATCGTTCGTGACACAAATTTCAATGATTGAATAACCTTAATACGATAATAATAAGGATCAATCGAGGCAAAAATCGAAACGGTGAAGAAAAAATGAAGGTCGGAGGAGAATATCAAGATTTTTCGATCGTCGTCTAGTATTTGACTCAGATAAAAGGGTTTCTCTCGACCTAAAGGTAATTCACATTGTCTGTGACCAGATTTACTACGATTGAATACGCTTAATACGATAATAATCGAGATCCATCGAGGGAAAAATTGAAATGATCACGAAAAATTCAAGTTTTTTCCAGGAAACCTTGATTCCTCGACCATTGGATAAAATTTTCCTCGCACTTGAGTGAATATCTAGATCCACATGCTGATTACCACCGTCTGTGACCAGATTTTGTTAGACATAATAAACTTAGTAGGGTAAAAATAAGGATCCATTCATGCAGAAAATGGAAACGGTCGAGAAAAAATTAATGTTGGTCGAGGAATACTCGAGTCCTCGAATGCTGGGTAGTATTTTTTGGGATTGAATTGATTCTCTCGACCCACATGCTTATTGGGATTGTCTGTGACCCAGTAGGGTAATAGTCGATATTTATCAAGGTAAAAATCAAAACTATCGAGAAAAAATTAAGGTAGATCGAGGAAAACTCGATTACTCGAGCGTCGGATTGAATTTATATTTTTGACTAAACGGATCCTCTCGAACCAAAGTGGTTATCTACATCGTTCGTGACACAAATTTCAATGATTGAATAACCTTAATACAATAATAATAAGGATCAATCGAGGCAAAAATCGAAACGGTGAAGAAAAAATGAAGGTCGGAGCAGAATATCAAGATTTTTCGATCGTCGTGTAGTATTTTTCTCAAATTAAAGGGTTTCTCTCGACCTAAAGGTAATTCACATTGTCTGTGACCAGATTTACTACGATTGAATAAGCTTAATACGATAATAATCGAGATCCATCGAGGGAAAAATTGAAATGATCACGAAAAATTCAAGTTTTTTCCAGGAAACCTTGATTCCTCGACCATTGGATAAAATTTTCCTCAGACTTGAGTGAATATCTAGATCCACATGCTGATCACCACCGTCTGTGACCAGATTTTGTTAGACATAATAAACTTAGTAGGGTAAAAATAAGGATCCATTCATGCAGAAAATAGAAATGGTCGAGAAAAAATTAATGTTGGTCGAGGAATACTCGAGTCCTCGAATGCTGGATAGTATTTTCTTGGGATTGAATTGATTCTCTCAACCCACAGGCTTATTGGGATTGTCTGTGACCCAGTAGGGTAGTAGTCGATATTTATCAAGGTAAAAATCAAAACTATCGAGAAAAAATTAAGGTAGATCGAGGAAAACTCGATTACTCGAGCGTCGGATTGAATTTATATTTTTGACTAAACGGATCCTCTCGAACCAAAGTGGTTATCTACATCGTTCGTGACACAAATTTCAATGATTGAATAACCTTAATATGATAATATTAAGGATTAATCGAGGCAAAAATCAAAACTGTGAAGAAAAAATGAAGGTCGGAGCAGAATATCAAGATTTTTCGATCGTCGTGTAGTATTTTTCTCAGATTAATGGGTTTCTCTCGACCTAAAGGTAATTCACATTGTCTGTGACCAGATTTACTACGATTGAATAAGCTTAATACGATAATAATTGAGATCCATCGAGGGAAAAATTGAAATGATCACGAAAAATTCAAGTTTTTTCCAGGAAACCTTGATTCCTCGACCATTGGATAAAATTTTCCTCGGACTTGAGTGAATATCTAGATCCACATGCTGATAACCACCGTCTGTGACCAGCAATACTCGAGTACGGTAAAACTAAGGATCCATTCATGCAGAAAATAGAAAGGGTCGAGAAAAAATTAATGTTGGTCGAGGAATACTCGAGTCCTCGAATGCTGGGTAGTATTTTTTGGGATTGAATTGATTCTCTCGACCCACATGCTTATTGGGATAGTCTGTGACCCAGTAGGGTAATAGTCGATATTTATCAAGGTAAAAATCAAAACTATCGAGAAAAAATTAAGGTAGATCGAGGAAAACTAGATTACTCGAGCGTCGGATTGAATTTATATTTTTGACTAAACGGATCCTCTCGAACCAAAGTGGTTATCTACATCGTTCGTGACACAAATTTCAATGATTGAATAACCTTAATATGATAATATTAAGGATTAATCGAGGCAAAAATCAAAACTGTGAAGAAAAAATGAAGGTCGGAGCAGAATATCAAGATTTTTCGATCGTCGTGTAGTATTTTTCTCAGATTAAAGGGTTTCTCTCGACCTAAAGGTAATTCACATTGTCTGTGACCAGATTTACTACGATTGAATAAGCTTAATACGATAATAATTGAGATCCATCGAGGGAAAAATTGAAATGATCACGAAAAATTCAAGTTTTTTCCAGGAAACCTTGATTCCTCGACCATTGGATAAAATTTTCCTCAGACTTGAGTGAATATCTAGATCCACATGCTGATAACCGACGTCTGTGACCAGCAATACTCGAGTACGGTAAAACTAAGGATCCATTCATGCAGAAAATAGAAAGGGTCGAGAAAAAATTAATGTTGGTCGAGGAATACTCGAGTCCTCGAATGCTGGGTAGTATTTTTTGGGATTGAATTGATTCTCTCGACCCACATGCTTATTGGGATAGTCTGTGACCCAGTAGGGTAATAGTCGATATTTATCAAGGTAAAAATCAAAACTATCGAGAAAAAATTAAGGTAGATCGAGGAAAACTAGATTACTCGAGCGTCGGATTGAATTTATATTTTTGACTAAACGGATCCTCTCGAACCAAAGTGGTTATCTACATCGTTCGTGACACAAATTTCAATGATTGAATAACCTTAATATGATAATATTAAGGATTAATCGAGGCAAAAATCAAAACTGTGAAGAAAAAATGAAGGTCGGAGCAGAATATCAAGATTTTTCGATCGTCGTGTAGTATTTTTCTCAGATTAAAGGGTTTCTCTCGACCTAAAGGTAATTCACATTGTCTGTGACCAGATTTACTACGATTGAATAAGCTTAATACGATAATAATTGAGATCCATCGAGGGAAAAATTGAAATGATCACGAAAAATTCAATTTTTTCCAGGAAACCTTGATTCCTCGACCATTGGATAAAATTTTCCTCGGACTTGAGTGAATATCTAGATCCACATGCTGATCACCACCGTCTGTGACCAGATTTTGTTAGACATAATAAACTTAGTAGGGTAAAAATAAGGATCCATTCATGCAGAAAATAGAAATGGTCGAGAAAAAATTAATGTTGGTCGAGGAATACTCGAGTCCTCGAATGCTGGATAGTATTTTCTTGGGATTGAATTGATTCTCTCAACCCACAGGCTTATTGGGATTGTCTGTGACCCAGTAGGGTAGTAGTCGATATTTATCAAGGTAAAAATCAAAACTATCGAGAAAAAATTAAGGTAGATCGAGGAAAACTTGATTACTCGAGCGTCGGATTGAATTTATATTTTTGACTAAACGGATCCTCTCGAACCAAAGGAGTTATCTGCATCGTTCGTGACACAAATTTCAATGATTGAATAACCTTAATACGATAATAATAAGGATCAATCGAGGCAAAAATCGAAACGGTGAAGAAAAAATGAAGGTCGGAGGAGAATATCAAGATTTTTCGATCGTCGTCTAGTATTTGACTCAGATAAAAGGGTTTCTCTCGACCTAAAGGTAATTCACATTGTCTGTGACCAGATTTACTACGATTGAATACGCTTAATACGATAATAATCGAGATCCATCGAGGGAAAAAATTGAAATGATCACGAAAAATTCAAGTTTTTTCCAGGAAACCTTGATTCCTCGACCATTGGATAAAATTTTCCTCGCACTTGAGTGAATATCTAGATCCACATGCTGATTACCACCGTCTGAGACCAGATTTTGTTAGACATAATAAACTTAGTAGGGTAAAAATAAGGATCCATTCATGCAGAAAATGGAAACGGTCGAGAAAAAATTAATGTTGGTCGAGGAATACTCGAGTCCTCGAATGCTGGGTAGTATTTTTTGGGATTGAATTGATTCTCTCGACCCACATGCTTATTGGGATTGTCTGTGACCCAGTAGGGTAATAGTCGATATTTATCAAGGTAAAAATCAAAACTATCGAGAAAAAATTAAGGTAGATCGAGGAAAACTCGATTACTCGAGCGTCGGATTGAATTTATATTTTTGACTAAACGGATCCTCTCGAACCAAAGTGGTTATCTACATCGTTCGTGACACAAATTTCAATGATTGAATAACCTTAATACAATAATAATAAGGATCAATCGAGGCAAAAATCGAAACGGTGAAGAAAAAATGAAGGTCGGAGCAGAATATCAAGATTTTTTGATCGTCGTGTAGTATTTTTCTCAAATTAAAGGGTTTCTCTCGACCTAAAGGTAATTCACATTGTCTGTGACCAGATTTACTACGATTGAATAAGCTTAATACGATAATAATCGAGATCCATCGAGGGAAAAATTGAAATGATCACGAAAAATTCAAGTTTTTTCCAGGAAACTTTGATTCCTCGACCATTGGATAAAATTTTCCTCAGACTTGAGTGAATATCTAGATCCACATGCTGATCACCACCGTCTGTGACCAGATTTTGTTAGACATAATAAACTTAGTAGGGTAAAAATAAGGATCCATTCATGCAGAAAATAGAAATGGTCGAGAAAAAATTAATGTTGGTCGAGGAATACTCGAGTCCTCGAATGCTGGATAGTATTTTCTTGGGATTGAATTGATTCTCTCAACCCACAGGCTTATTGGGATTGTCTGTGACCCAGTAGGGTAGTAGTCGATATTTATCAAGGTAAAAATCAAAACTATCGAGAAAAAATTAAGGTAGATCGAGGAAAACTCGATTACTCGAGCGTCGGATTGAATTTATATTTTTGACTAAACGGATCCTCTCGAACCAAAGTGGTTATCTACATCGTTCGTGACACAAATTTCAATGATTGAATAACCTTAATATGATAATATTAAGGATTAATCGAGGCAAAAATCAAAACTGTGAAGAAAAAATGAAGGTCGGAGCAGAATATCAAGATTTTTCGATCGTCGTGTAGTATTTTTCTCAGATTAAAGGGTTTCTCTCGACCTAAAGGTAATTCACATTGTCTGTGACCAGATTTACTACGATTGAATAAGCTTAATACGATAATAATTGAGATCCATCGAGGGAAAAATTGAAATGATCACGAAAAATTCAAGTTTTTTCCAGGAAACCTTGATTCCTCGACCATTGGATAAAATTTTCCTCGGACTTGAGTGAATATCTAGATCCACATGCTGATTACCACCGTCTGTGACCAGATTTTGTTAGACATAATAAACTTAGTAGGGTAAAAATAAGGATCCATTCATGCAGAAAATAGAAACGGTCGAGAAAAAATTAATGTTGGTCGAGGAATACTCGAGTCCTCGAATGCTGGGTAGTATTTTTTGGGATTGAATTGATTCTCTCGACCCACATGCTTATTGGGATTGTCTGTGACCCAGTAGGGTAATAGTCGATATTTATCAAGGTAAAAATCAAAACTATCGAGAAAAAATTAAGGTAGATCGAGGAAAACTCGATTACTCGAGCGTCGGATTGAATTTATATTTCTGACTAAACGGATCCTCTCGAACCAAAGTGGTTATCTACATCGTTCGTGACACAAATTTCAATGATTGAATAACCTTAATACGATAATATTAAGGATCAATCGAGGCAAAAATCGAAACGGTGAAGAAAAAATGAAGGTCGGACAAGGATATCAAGATTTTTCGATCGTCGTGTTGTATTTTTCTCAGATTAAAGGGTTTCTCTCGACCTAAAGGTAATTCACATTGTCTGTGACCAGATTTACTACGATTGAATAAGTTTAATACGATAATAATCGAGATCCATCGAGGGAAAAATTGAAATGATCACGAAAAATTCAAGTTTTTTCCAGGAAACTTTGATTCCTCGACCATTGGATAAAATTTTCCTCAGACTTGAGTGAATATCTAGATCCACATGCTGATCACCACCGTCTGTGACCAGATTTTGTTAGACATAATAAACTTAGTAGGGTAAAAATAAGGATCCATTCATGCAGAAAATAGAAATGGTCGAGAAAAAATTAATGTTGGTCGAGGAATACTCGAGTCCTCGAATGCTGGATAGTATTTTCTTGGGATTGAATTGATTCTCTCAACCCACAGGCTTATTGGGATTGTCTGTGACCCAGTAGGGTAGTAGTCGATATTTATCAAGGTAAAAATCAAAACTATCGAGAAAAAATTAAGGTAGATCGAGGAAAACTCGATTACTCGAGTGTCGGATTGAATTTATATTTTTGACTAAACGGATCCTCTCGAACCAAAGTGGTTATCTACATCGTTCGTGACACAAATTTCAATGATTGAATAACCTTAATATGATAATATTAAGGATTAATCGAGGCAAAAATCAAAACTGTGAAGAAAAAATGAAGGTCGGAGCAGAATATCAAGATTTTTCGATCGTCGTGTAGTATTTTTCTCAGATTAAAGGGTTTCTCTCGACCTAAAGGTAATTCACATTGTCTGTGACCAGATTTACTACGATTGAATAAGCTTAATACGATAATAATTGAGATCCATCGAGGGAAAAATTGAAATGATCACGAAAAATTCAAGTTTTTTCCAGGAAACCTTGATTCCTCGACCATTGGATAAAATTTTCCTCGGACTTGAGTGAATATCTAGATCCACATGCTGATTACCACCGTCTGTGACCAGATTTTGTTAGACATAATAAACTTAGTAGGGTAAAAATAAGGATCCATTCATGCAGAAAATAGAAACGGTCGAGAAAAAATTAATGTTGGTCGAGGAATACTCGAGTCCTCGAATGCTGGATAGTATTTTTTGGGATTGAATTGATTCTCTCGACCCACATGCTTATTTGGGATTGTCTGTGACCCAGTAGGGTAATAGTCGATATTTATCAAGGTAAAAATCAAAACTATCGAGAAAAAAATAAGGTAGATCGAGGAAAACTCGATTACTCGAGCGTCGGATTGAATTTATATTTTTAACTAAACGGATCCTCTCGAACCAAAGTGGTTATCTACATCGTTCGTGACACAAATTTCAATGATTGAATAACCTTAATACGATAATATTAAGGATCAATCGAGGCAAAAATCGAAACGGTGAAGAAAAAAATGAAGGTCGGACAAGGATATCAAGATTTTTCGATCGTCGTGTAGTATTTTACTCAGATTAAAGGGTTTCTCTCGACCTAAAGGTAATTCACATTGTCTGTGACCAGATTTACTACGATTGAATAAGTTTAATACGATAATAATCGAGATCCATCGAGGGAAAAATTGAAATGATCACGAAATATTCAAGTTTTTTCCAGGAATCCTTGATTCCTCGACCATTGGATAAAATTTTCCTCGGACTTGAGTGAATATCTAGATCCACATGCTGATTACCACCGTCTGTGACCAGATTTTGTTAGACATAATAAACTTAGTAGGGTAAAAATAAGGATCCATTCATGCAGAAAATAGAAACGGTCGAGAAAAAATTAAAGTTGGTCGAGGAATACTCGAGTCCTCGAATGCTGGATAGTATTTTTTGGGATTGAATTGATTCTCTCGACCCACATGCTTATTGGGATAGTCTGTGACCCAGTAGGGTAATAGTCGATATTTATCAAGGTAAAAATCAAAACTATCGAGAAAAAATTAAGGTAGATCGAGGAAAACTAGATTACTCGAGCGTCGGATTGAATTTATATTTTTGACTAAACGGATCCTCTCGAACCAAAGTGGTTATCTACATCGTTCGTGACACAAATTTCAATGATTGAATAACCTTAATATGATAATATTAAGGATTAATCGAGGCAAAAATCGAAACTGTGAAGAAAAAATGAAGGTCGGAGCAGAATATCAAGATTTTTCGATCGTCGTGTAGTATTTTTCTCAGATTAAAGGGTTTCTCTCGACCTAAAGGTAACTCACATTGTCTGTGACCAGATTTACTACGATTGAATAAGCTTAATACGATAATAATCGAGATCCATCGAGGGAAAAATTGAAATGATCACGAAATATTCAAGTTTTTTCCAGGAAACCTTGATTCCTCGACCATTGGATAAAATTTTCCTCGGACTTGAGTGAATATCTAGATCCACATGCTGATTACCACCGTCTGTGACCAGATTTTGTTAGACATAATAAACTTAGTAGGGTAAAAATAAGGATCCATTCATGCAGAAAATAGAAACGGTCGAGAAAAAATTAATGTTGGTCGAGGAATACTCGAGTCCTCGAATGCTGGGTAGTATTTTTTGGGATTGAATTGATTCTCTCGACCCACATGCTTATTGGGATAGTCTGTGACCCAGTAGGGTAATAGTCGATATTTATCAAGGTAAAAATCAAAACTATCGAGAAAAAATTAAGGTAGATCGAGGAAAACTCGATTACTCGAGCGTCGGATTGAATTTATATTTTTGACTAAACGGATCCTCTCGAACCAAAGTGGTTATCTACATCGTTCGTGACACAAATTTCAATGATTGAATAACCTTAATACAATAATAATAAGGATCAATCGAGGCAAAAATCGAAACGGTGAAGAAAAAATGAAGGTCGGAGCAGAATATCAAGATTTTTTGATCGTCGTGTAGTATTTTTCTCAAATTAAAGGGTTTCTCTCGACCTAAAGGTAATTCACATTGTCTGTGACCAGATTTACTACGATTGAATAAGCTTAATACGATAATAATCGAGATCCATCGAGGGAAAAATTGAAATGATCACGAAAAATTCAAGTTTTTTCCAGGAATCCTTGATTCCTCGACCATTGGATAAAATTTTCCTCGGACTTGAGTGAATATCTAGATCCACATGCTGATCACCACCGTCTGTGACCAGATTTTGTTAGACATAATAAACTTAGTAGGGTAAAAATAAGGATCCATTCATGCAGAAAATAGAAACGGATCGAGAAAAAATTAAAGTTGGTCGAGGAATACTCGAGTCCTCGAATGCTGGATAGTATTTTTCTTGGGATTGAATTGATTCTCTCAACCCACAGGCTTATTGGGATTGTCTGTGACCCAGTAGGGTAGTAGTCGATATTTATCAAGGTAAAAATCAAAACTATCGAGAAAAAAATAAGGTAGATCGAGGAAAACTCGATTACTCGAGCGTCGGATTGAATTTATATTTTTAACTAAACGGATCCTCTCGAACCAAAGGAGTTATCCGCATCGTTCGTGACACAAATTTCAATGATTGAATAACCTTAATACGATAATAATAAGGATCAATCGAGGCAAAAATCGAAACGGTGAAGAAAAAATGAAGGTCGGACAAGGATATCAAGATTTTTCGATCGTCGTGTAGTATTTAACTCAGATGAAAGGGTTTCTCTCGACCTAAAGGTAACTCACATTGTCTGTGACCAGATTTACTACGATTGAATAAGCTTAATACGATAATAATCGAGATCCATCGAGGGAAAAATTGAAATGATCACGAAATATTCAAGCATGCTGGTGGTGTGTAGACCCGTGAGTGCTCTAAGTGAACGAGAAACACTGCAATGAGAAAATATGTTCTTCACTCGTTGCACCGTGAAAAACAAGGTATGTAGTATGATAATCGATGGCGGTTCACGTACTAATATATCTAGCAAAACTATGGTTGAAAAGCTAGGTCTTAAAACAAGTAAACACTCAAAATCATACTATATAAGATGGCTAGATTCCCAAATCTAGCCCATAATAGCCGAGCATGTAACCATTCCTTTCAACTTCGAAAATTAGCAAGATAAATTTTATTTAATGTGGTGCTAATGTAAGTACGTCCCCTACTCCTAGGTCGTCCATGGCAGTTTGATAGAAAGATTATCCACAATTGTCACCTCAAAAGGTACATGATATGCAATCAAAATATGTTGTTGAGTATAAGGCAAGTAAAACTAGTGTTTACATCAATCCTTGTACCTTTTCGAAGATTTAGATCATAAGCAAACAATGCTATTAATGTATTCAAAGATGTGATGCTCGAAGGATCTGAAAAGATAGAACTTGCACCACAAATATCTTCATTGTTGAACAAGCTTAAGGACATTTTTGCTTAGGAGATACAAGCTGGATCGCCACCTATCCGAGGCATTGAGCATTAAATTGATCTCATTCCAGGAGCTATATTGCCTAATAAACCAGATTACCGGATGAATCCAATGGAGAAAAAAGAATTGGAAAACCAGATTTAAGACTTCATGGCTAAGGGATACATTAGACAGAGCTTGAGTTCATGTGATGTTCATGTACAATTAGCCCCTCTCTCTCTTT